>OY759266.1:28407385-28649885 GCA_963662155.1 Lamellibrachia columna | reverse complement strand
TTTTAGGCTTTTTTATGAATAGTGGATTGTAATCCAGCAACATTTAAAATTTGAATAGTTTTTCACAATCAATTAACCTTTGTTTCATCCGTGACATTTTATGGAAAGCTGCCTTAAACGAATGACTCAAATATTATTGGAGTTTGTCTTCGTGTTTTTGTGAAAATGTTCATCAGGTTGGTGGAGAATAATGAAGTAACGACGTTCTTTTAATCACAACTACTGACATTTACTAACTCAACATAAGGGATGGACTGCTTGCCATGCCAACTGGCGAGCAGAAGAAGAACTAGTCATCCCAGAATTCAATTCCTGATGAAGGCTAACAAAGGCAGCCAAAACGCTGAGTAAGTAAATTTCAATAGTTCTGAGTAGAAGAAAATCATTATTTCATCTTGTTGTTTTACATATATATGTATATATTTTATTGTTTGTTTTCACGAAGCTATAAATAACATTCTGACTGACCCGCCTGTGTTGCTGCCTCTCTGCCTCTTCGGCCTCCGTCAGAGCCTGTCTCTGCCTCAGCCTCTCCGCCTCCAGTCTCCTCCGCTCCTCCTCCCTCCATCTCTCCTCGTCCTGCCTCCGTCTCGACGCTTCCTCCCGCTGTCTCTCTTCCTCTGCCATCATCACGTTCCTCCGGTTCGATTCCACCCTCATCCGCTCGTCCTCCAGCCGCCGTTCCTCCTCCAGCTGGTACCTCTCCTGGAGCCTGCGCTCCTCGTCCGCCTGCCTCCTCCGCCGGTGCTCCTCCTTCTGTTGGCGCTCCTCTTCCCGTCTCCTCCGGTCCTCTTCCCGCCTGCGCCTGCGGTCCTGCATAGCCTGCAGGGCAATGAGTGTGGGGCAATGAGTGCAGGGCAATGAATGCGGGCTATGAGTGCGGGGCAATGAGTGCAGGGCAATGAATGTGGGCTATGAGTGCGGGGCAATGAGTGCAGGGCAATGAATGCGGGCTATGAGTGCAGGGCAATGAGTGCAGGGCAATGAATGCGGGCTATGAGTGCGGGGCAATGAGTGCAGGGCAATGAATGCGGGCTATGAGTGCAGGGCAATGAGTGCAGGGCAATGAATGCGGGCAATGAGTGCAGGGCAATGAATGCGGGCTATGAGTGCAGGGCAATGAGTGCAGGGCAATGAATGCGGGCTATGAGTGCAGGGCAATGAGTGCAGGGCAATGAATGCGGACTATGAGTGCAGGGCAATGAGTGCAGGGCAATGAATGCGGGCTATGAGTGCGGGGCAATGAATATGGGGCAATGAGAACGGGGCAATGAGTATAGGGCAATGAGTGCACTGCAATGAGTACGCGACAATCAGAATGGGACAATCAGTAGGGGGCAATCAAGTATGGGGCAATAAGTACAGGGCAATCAAGTATGGGGCAATGAGTACAGGGCAATCGCTACAGGGCAATTTTTTTTAGTAAATACTGGATATATTTGTAAGCTAAAACTGAATCACATTAACAAATTTATACTTTTAAATATTCTCCGTTGCGTTATATTTGATTTAATTATATGAGAATCGTTATTTCTTTATGTTAGTTGGAATTAATAGATAAATAAATGTCTTGATACACTGTCTTTAGCAAGGAAAAAAACAACAGTTAAAAAAAATCTGTTTGAAAATATAATTGTCCCATTTTTGCTGGCTCATTTAGGCTACAGTTTGTTGGTCATATTCACTTGATTCCACAGGTTAGACTAAAAGGTACTTACCCTTCTGAACCATCGTCTCTGTAGCACCATGCGCCACTGTGCCTGGGCATATGAGAAACCTCGGATCATCTTCGTGTACCGCTTTCTGCCAGAGCACAGTCACATGTGTTAATTATATCTATTATATAAAAACATTGCAATAACATCAAACAGACAACACACTTGTAACACTGGTCACATTTAACTTTGACATTCACAAACTTCAAATATAAAAATCGACAATACTTTTGACTTAAAATGTAGAACTTACCAATAAAATATGACAACTAAGCACACACATGTAAACACTTTGAGACAATCAGGAAACTGTGATATGCAGTTGAGATAATCTTGCCTTGTTTTGCACTAAAGGTCCTCAATTAATACAGCAAATTTACATCCATCCTAAAATGTTTTTTAATGTTGAAAAAAATAAATCAGTGTTCGAGTGACATTTCCTCTTTCCAGACCAATAAGTCATGCACAGCCATTATGTATGAGCATGTGTCCTGTAACCCTTTACCTGTGAAAGGTGGCACATGGTCCATTGTTACGTTAACCCTCCTATTCTCAACTAAAAGGTACATGCTATTTACCTGGTGCACTCAACTTTAAGGAATTGTTTTAAAAGAGTAATCTACTTTTGTATATCTACAATAGCTGCTTTAGTGCAGTATCCCTGTCTGAGAAACTGGAGCTGCTTTAGTGCAGTATCCCTGTCTGAGAAACTGGAGCTGCTTCAGTGCAGTATCCCTGTCTGAGAAACTGGAGCTGCTTCAGTGCAGTATCCCTGTCTGAGAAACTGGAGCTGCTTCAGTGCAGTATCCCTGTCTGAGAAACTGGAGCTGCTTCAGTGCAGTATCCCTGTCTGAGAAACTGGAGCTGCTTCAGTGCAGTATCCCTGTCTGAGAAACTGGAGAATGCATCCAGTAAATAAATAAAATGCATTTTAAATTTACAAAGTCTGATCATTGTTATTGTAAATCATGTTACATAGTATAAACTATGTCTGTTCTAACATCTGGACAGCCCAAATGTGTCTCAATGAATCACAGTTTTAAAATATAAGGTTATTTGAGTTAAAACATTCATATTAAACAAATACTGTAACCATCAAATTATATTTTAAATTGAGGTTCATTAAAAGACATACTGGCGTTGAAGGTGTCGGAATACTATGGACAATAACATGATTCTACGATAAAACACAATCACACTTTGTACCTTTAGGTTCACATTTCAAACCCTTTGCTACATGCTATTCTTTAGAATTGATTAGAGCAGCATGTCAAAACTAAAGGGTGAGGTAGTCTCAAAGGTGAGGCAGTCTCAAATCAGTTTACATTATCAAGTCATCAACAGTTGACTGAATACACCAACAGTTGACTGAATACACCAAGTAACTATGGAGAATGAGTGACAACAAAAACGTGGGTCTTCAGGTGATGTTAAAATGTTACTACCCGGGTATATTTCCCCTAAATCTAAAGTAGGAGTCACATATAATAAACTCCTGCAGAAACATGTGCCCAATACTTTCTGTGTGGTCAACCCCCACACACATACTACTGTAACAAGAAGTCTGTGCTACCTAGCCAGAAGACGTCTAATGGCTGACTGCAGTAGTATGGTCGCTTTCTTTGACTGAAGGAACTTCTTGCGAGCGAGGAACCCCCGCGTGCGGCTCTGAATGCACACGATTGATTTCTGCGTCACCTCATTGCGCTTTTCATCAAGATGGTGGCCGAGTCCCTCTTTCAGGAACACCTGCAAGGTCACGTAGAGGACATCTTGTCAACTTCAAATTTACACAAATAACGTCAGCTATAGGGTGTTATTTGGTGATATGCTTCTTTTATAAACCATTTTAAGGATGTAAGTAGTAATTTTTGTACCATTTTGTATCATTCATATTTTTATCAAACAATATATTAAGTGTTATGTCATAAATAAGGTAGTCATAAATACAAAATATTACATATATTACTAACAAGCCACACATGTTACAAAAACAGATTGTTAGTAAAATGAACATTCTGTATGACAAACTCAGGCCTATACCAACTTACCTTGGTCATGCCCATCTGCCAATCAAGGGCCCACTTTGGGTTGATTTTGTTCAGGACAGTGCTGCACACATCTTTGTCATCACGTTTGCGTCCCAGCACGTTGTACTGGTCTTGTAGCAGCACAAAATACCTGCAACAGACATACATGTGTGCACAACCAAGCATGTGTACACCATGAAACTGATACACAAACAAATGAGAGTATGCGACCACGGTTGCATACATGATTTTATGCTGGCAGCGGCGCGGGCAAGGCACGTGAGGGTCAATAGGTTATTATGCTAATTAAAGCGTAGGCAAAGATACCAGGATGACTGATTAAGCGCTCCCGTGACACCGCTAAACCAATCAGAGCGCGGCAGTCATTCGAATGACGCAGTTTGAAAGTAAGCAGCTTCACTCCGAATGTTTGATACATGCGGAGCAGACCTGCTTTCTCAGTTTTACAAGTTTTTTCGATTCGTTTGTGATCGTTTCGTTACGTTGTTAATCTGATTGTTGGTCATTCGAATTTTTGACGAATTCTCTACACTTGCTACGAAGTTTCTGCCGCCGAAGTACCAGTTGAGTATCGCCTTTGTTATCCGCCATTTTGTCTTGCCTCGTTTGTGCTGTGTTTAATTTCCTCCAACTGCCTTGATGTCGTCCATTAAAGTTTTAGTTTTGGGTCATATATATATATATATCCACATAAAAACATATATCAATACAAGAAAGTTTCTAATTGAAGCTTAGATGTATGTAAACAACTGCTTATTACAATATCTTCTTTAACACGATTTTAACATCAAATTATTTAGAAAACAGAATAAATTGTGTGTACATAACAGTAAAGCAGACCAAATGAATATGATGTTGAGAAAAGTTGAGTCTTTCAGAAAAGGTCACAATCCTTAGTACAAAGGTTCAACCAGGTTGTTTAGTAATTGCTCTAAGACATTTATTTCCTTGAAAGTTTGTACACCAGACGCAGAAAGTAATGGAAATATCAAATATCAACACAATATATTTAAATATTACGCATTAATAAGGTGCTTCTGACTAAAAACACACTGTGTCTATGTCTGCATAGTCAAGGTTTTGCTTAAGGTTTTAACAAGATTTAACAAGATTGTCATACAAGGCATAGGCCCAGATGACAAGTGGACAAGATTGTCATAGGCCCAGATGACAAGTGGACAAGAAGCCATTGGCTTATCAAGAGTCCAACATTTATTAAAGGTTAAGTTCATACAGGCAGTGCGAAGTTTTATACGGGCAACATGTTTGGACAACTGGTTTACCTTAAGATGGTCACCAATTGTCATGTGTAGCCTGCAGCAAAATGAGTATATCCCAACAACCGTTGAATTTGTGAATGAAATTGGCTGTTCAAATTGTTGTGGTACAATTATTTGATTTTCAAATCATGAAGCAAAGTTTAAGAAATACTGACCAAAATACAAACGTCAACTTCACCATGCTATACAAAATTCCAATGTCATTACCATCGACCCAGAGAAGTGTCATTACCATCGACCCAGAGAAGTGTCATTACCATCGACCCAGAGAAGTGTCATTACCATCGACCCAGAGAAGTGTCATTACCATCGACCCAGAGAAGTGTCATTACCATCGACCCAGAGAAGTGTCATTACCATCGACCCAGAGAAGTGTCATTACCATCAACACAGAGAAGCAAATATAGCTATGTTTGTTAGTTTTGTTCCACTAAAAAAATTCTGATGGTTACCTTTCACTATTATGCTTATGTTTATCAACGTGCATGAAAACCTGAAAATCATAATTTTCAAGATGGCTACCAATTGTATTTTGTGAATTGTGACTGGAATTTTTATGTTTGTGTTTCAATTCAACATATAAAACCAACACCCACTGTATGCTTAGCAATTATGACAAAACTAAATACAATTTAAATAAATAAAGAAAATGTCAAATGATGACCAACTATGCTGCGATCAACAACAGGGTGGGACACAAAAATTACTATGCCAAAATGGCAATGGCACATGGTTGCCTTATTGTCATATCTCGTTCTGTTCGTATTTTGAACCCGATCGGGTTATAAACCCGATTCCTAAGTTTGATCAAGGAATCAATCAAACATTGCTCTTACCTGTCAGCAAACGTGTGGAAGCGCACCCTGATGGGGTAGCCAAGTTTGCGAATGCGGATTGTCTCAAGCATTCCTGTGTAACGCAGCTGAGACAGGACGACCTCCTCATCAAAGTGCATTGGGGCTTTGTCCACGTTCGGCTTGATGCAACGAACAAACCACGGCGTGCATCTGTTCAACATAACATGTTGTGTTCATCGTGTTGTGTTCATCGTGTTGTGTTCATTGTGATGGTTCTTGCTTTAGTTAAACTGTCTATGCTGGCATTTATACTATACATAGCAATATGGATAACATAGGAATAAATGTTTCTTATTTAAACCAGGAAAATAAACACAGGAGAAGTTCACCTAACAATGTTGCTATAACATCAAACATACTGGTTAAGCTGAAGAAGCATATATGTTACAGTGTTCATGCCTGCAACCACAATAGCAAAAACAGTCTTATTCAGAATCATTTATAACACGGATTAAGCTCATTCACATATAATCCACAGGACATGTGTAACAATTGTTTAAATGTTTCGTATGACTAAATCCTTCTCTGTTATGTTAAGTACAGGAATAGTTGCTGGAATTGTTCAGCCATGACACATTATACAGCACTTATGTGATAGTAACAAAACCACAGCCATAGTGACGCACTGTGTGAACAAAGTGCTCTTGCAAACAATGACTTGGGAGTTTTATGCCATACACAAGTGCCCCGAGAACATGAAGAGAGTGTATGATGTGGCTCACTTGGACATCTTGTCAATGAGTTTGTTCAGTGACTCATGGAAGCTGGCGGCCACCGTTGGAGTCTTGGACTTGACGGTCACGTACAGCCCTGATGTCTTGTTCATGGTGCGCATGGCGCCCGCATCCTGCAGCTCCCGGAACATCTGAGAGATCATCTGCAACATGACCCTGGATGGTTAGCCAGAGGCAGATGGATTGCTGGGTGGAGTGGAATGTTTTGTGGCATTTTACTTAGAATGAGGCACACATAGAACTCATGGATTCCATGAACAAATGTCACAGATAAATGTAAAAGATAACTGACTTAGATCAGATGTCAGGGACACGCATGAGGGACACATGAAAAGACAGGAACCAGGGACATACATGCCGCAAGATTTACAATGCTCTTAAGGAGCCCAGTCCTTGACAGGAAGAAGAAGGGATGGATGTCATGGCAACAGATGCCAAGGACAGATTCAAGGGCAGATGTCAGGAACAAATGTCATAGACAGACATCAGTGAGGAATGTGTGCAACTAAAGAATGAAAGACTTATAACAACACAAGTTCAGCTAAGATGCAGGACGTTGCAGCAAGATGCAGCAGACATAGAAACACTGCCCATCAGATTGGTGACCAGTCAGAGGTCACCAGTCCAAGGTCACCAGTCAGAGGTCACCAGTCAAAGATGACCAGTCACAGGTGACCAGTCCAGTCACTGACCTTGTTCTTGCTCTGTTTCAGTAGCTTGATCACATTGCTGTGGAGCAGGTCCCGGTTCTTGTCCAGGAAAGATGTCACCTGTCACATCAAACTCTACAGTCACAACTCACAAGATCATCTCATTGCTGCATTATTGGGAAAATAACTGATAACTGGATTATCCACACAGAGATATGGCGAAGAACTGAGTAAATTTTTCTAAATCTATGTGTGAATAGTAGAGATTAGATTATAGTTTTCAGGTTGTGTATTTTCCCAATGTCTACCTCCACTTACTGAGAATAAGTGGTATGAAGACTAGATACTAGTTTTATAGACAATATGCAAAATATTTGTTTATATTTTAAATATTCTTAACCTAGATTGGGCATACTACTTTATCCAACTAAAATACCTTGCTTTATATTAAATCTTATGACTACAAAAATATATAATATAAATTATATAAAAGTAATATATTAAACAAAAATAAAATCATAAATAATAGAAAACATAATAGCCACTTGTAATAGTTATTATTAAATTGTGTATTATAATAAAAATCCTTTTAAGTATGTTCAATTATATTAACGTAGCAGACTTACATTGTAGGTTACGAGACCGGCGTAGTGTTTGATGGAGAACTCAGGGTCAGACATGCGAGGTTTCTCGTACCACTGGTTCTGGTAGTGCGCGCGGTGACACTTCTCCAGGAACGATGCAGCTGTGCCCTGAAATGTATGACGCTGTTAATAAATGAGAGCACAAATAGAACGCATCAACATAAACAGAAGATATGTGTTTAACTGGTGCACACAATATGTCCAGTGACATGTGTACATAACAGATATGATTGTCAAATAAATGGGGTTTCACTTTTAAATATAATCTCAGATAAACTACCTAAAATATATTTTAGCATGGTATTAAAAAAACCTGAAATATCTTAAAACATTTAACATTTCAGCTTGCATCACAAAAAAATTCAGTCGACTACAAAATAATTACCTAAACTGTGACCACATCAAAAAACATAAATATCCAAAATTTCAGACACACATTTCCAATCTGATGGTCGTCTTGCAAGTAGGATACAGACAAACAACAACAACAACAACAACAAAAATCACACTACCTTTGGGAAGTTGCTCTCGTCGTCCAACAGGTGGAGTATTCCGTTTGGTTTGCGTGCGATCAGATCGATCGCTGGCTGGTTGTCGTGGAACGTGATGTGTTGCCAGGCGATGCACTCTTTCTGGTACTCCTGTTGCTCCAGCTTGAAGATGTGCTTGTTGAAGTAATACTGCAGGTTCTCATTCGCATAGTTGATGCACATCTGCTCAAAGCTGTTCTCCAGGAAGTCCTGCGGTGGGGGTAGACATTACGTTTTGTGAAAATCATCAATACCAGATCAACATAGCAAGGAAATGCCACAATTCTAATTATGTTAATCATAGTTAGGTGAAATAATCACATTTTAACATTTGCTCATAACACCAAACATTTATTATAGCATACTAATACCACTTTCATTTAATACAGCCGTGAACATATTCTACACATGATACATAAAATCATGGACGTAATAGAACTAAAATGGTAACTTGTGTATGAATAAAGGAAGGTGCACTATGTTGGACAGACTAATAAATATATAAAACCACAGAATATTACACTGTTTATTTGTCGAACAACTAGTATTATGTGTCATTGATTCTTGGTGTGGCAAAGGTTGTCCATACCTCAAACCCGAATATATCAAGAATTGCGATGGAAGACGTTTTGTATGGACTTTTCTGTGTGTTCTTGTCCTTGACGATGTCATTGACCCGCTCAACCAGCCACGTGAAGAGAGTCTGGTACAGAGCCTTGGCAACAGCATCTCTGTGGAGGAGCAAGATGAGACATCTCATTCATAGACAGACAGACTAAAGGGCTTACAAGGGTGGGGGTGGGGGTGGGGGTAAATAGTGTCATGCTCATTGTATTTGCCCTAATGAATGATGAAATTACAATAATTAAGTTGATAATGTTGACTAAAAGTTAAAATGGATGAAGGAGATGATGATGAAGGAGATGATAATAATTGTAAGTCATGATGATGGCAATGTTCATAATGATGTGTCTGTCATGATGATTATATAATGGTAAGGACAAAAGCTATGAAGATGATGATGATGATGACAATCATGATTACAATGATGATGATGACAATCATGATTACAAAATGAAAACATGAATGAATTTCACAAGCACACAACAATGAAGACTAAGAAATTAATATGTCTATGAATTTTATGATGTTTGACCAGGGTAATGATATGGTTATGATGATAATAATTTGAGAGCACCAGTGCTGATGAAGACCCACCTGGCATCCATGGCCTGTTCCGTGCTCAGTGGTGTCAGCATTCTCTCCTGCCTCGCTTGCTGGCAACAACATAACAAACACACATTCAATAAAGCCTCCGCATAATGATTGCTTTATACATTTCTTCCACTATTATTTTCGTTCATCATTTGTTGATGACAAATATAAAATGTGTTTATCCGCAAAATGTGCTACATTCGAATTGATGACAAATATAAAACATGTTTATCCACAAAATGTGTTACATTCGAATTGCATGTAGTTAAATAATAACCATTATTTCATCTGTCAATAGCATGGCATATAAGATATATTTTACATCCACCACTGCTAACTAGATGGCAGCACAAAACTTGTCTTAACTCAATTGACATGATTTTTTGCATATAATGCGTGTTGTGGATAAATGCTTCATGTATGAGAATATGATGTCACTGTGCTGTGACTGCCACCCACCGTGACCTTCATGGTGAAGGCCTCCTTGACAGAGTCCTCAGACAGCTCAAGGAGGTAGGCTACCCACTTCATCTCAGCCACACTGCTCACCTCCACACCCTCATGCTGGTGGGGGTTCTACAACACAACACTACACATTAGTGTGGGCACTCCACAACACAACACTATGTGTTAGTGTGGGCACTCTATAACACAACACTACACATTAGTGTGGGCGCTCTACAACACAACACTATGTGTTAGTGTGGGCACTCTACAACACAACTCTACGCGTTAGTGTGGGCACTCCACAACACAACACTATGTGTTAGTGTGGGCACTCTACAACACAACTCTACGCGTTAGTGTGGGCACTCCACAACACAACACTATGTGTTAGTGTGGGCACTCTACAACACAACTCTACGCGTTAGTGTGGGCACTCCACAACACAACACTATGTGTTAGTGTGGGCACTCTACAACACAACTCTACGCGTTAGTGTGGGCACTCCACAACACAACACTATGTGTTAGTGTGGGCACTCTACAACACAACTCTACGCGTTAGTGTGGGCACTCCACAACACAACACTATGTGTTAGTGTGGGCACTCTACAACACAACTCTACGCGTTAGTGTGGGCACTCTACAACACAACACTATGTGTTAGTGTGGGGACTCTACAACACAACTCTATGCGTTAATGTGAGCACTCTACAACACAACACTATGTGTTAGTGTGGGGACTCTACAACACAACACTACATGTTAGTGTGAGCACTCTACAACACAACACTACGCATTAGTGTGGGCACTCTACAACACAACACTATGTGTTAGTATGGGCACTCTACAACACAACTCTACACGTTAGTGTGGGCACACTACAACACAACACTATGTGTTAGTGTGAGCATTCTACAACACAACTCTATGCGGTAGTGTGGGCACTCTACAACACAACACTATGTGTTAGTGTGGGCACTCTACAACACAACTCTATGCGTTAGTGTGAGCACTCTACAACACAACACTATGTATTAGTGTGATAGTCACAGACACATTGTAACGACTAAAGCTACTTGGTCATGTGAGAATTCTAATGACACAAACTACTTGGTCATGAGAGAATTCTAACGATACAAACTACTTGGTCATGTGAGAATTCTAATGATACAAACTACTTGGTCATGTGAGAATTCTAACGACACAAACTACTTGGTCATGAGAGAATTCTAATGATACAAACTACTTGGTTATGTGAGAATTCTAATGATACAAACTACTTGGTCATGCGAGAATTCTAACGACACAAACTACTTGGTCATGAGAGAATTCTAACGATACAAACTACTTGGTTATGTGAGAATTCTAACGATACAAACTACTTGGTCATGAGAGAATTCTAATGATACAAACTACTTGGTCATGAGAGAATTCTAACGACATAAACTATATGTTAATGCGATGGCCACAGAAATTGTCAGCTGTGACAAAAACAGCATATATTAGCATCAACAACAACAGCAGCTGCATCAGCAATGATTTTGAAAATTTCATGACAATAAAAAAACTGTTAGTTTTATAGAGTTTTGGTAAAATAACAAGGCAATTGAGTGTCAAACCAAAAATGTTTCAGGCCTGTAATAAACAGGGATTAGCTTCATTGGCAATAAATATTACAGAATACAGTTACTCCCAGAATAATCAGTAGATCTAGAAATGTTCACGAAGCAAAAAAATAATTGCCCTTGGAATAATTGTCCAGGTGAAATGATTGTTTGAAACTAAGATCACCAGCTTAACATCTGTAGTCTAGCTTAATTATTCTATTCATAATAATATATGTATATTTTGAATAGTATGTTCTAGCATGGTTCCTGCAAGCTCCTGCACCCTCATCCCCTCCCACCGACTACTGACCTGGGTGCGGGAGAAGAAGATGTTGCCGACATGGAGGACACATGCGAGGATTTTGTAGATCGACTCCTGTTCCTTCTTCGTGAAGCTGAGGATCTCCATTGCTCCATGCAGCTTCCGAAAGTCTTCCCCATCTTTCTTAGAGGCAATGTCACAACTGCCACCCTGAAAGCACAAATACTCTTGTATTATCATCAATGTGTGTAACAACTAATATGTTTACAACTCTCCATATTCTGTCACCTACCAGAGGACACTGTATGCAGCCAGTCACCCACCAGAGGTCACTGCATGCAGTCACCCACCAGAGGTCACTGTATGCAGCCAGTCACCCACCAGAGGTCACTGTATGCAGCCAGTCACCCACCAGAGGTCACTGTATGCAGCCAGTCACCCACCAGAGGTCACTGTATGCAGCCAGTCACCCATCAGAGGTCACTGTATGCAGCCAGTCACCCACCAGAGGTCATTGTATGCAGTCAGTCACCCACACAGAAATTTGATGCCAACGTAGGAACAACTTTTTTTATTCTCTATATTCTCTATGGAGACGGCCTTTTTAAAGTATGCCAAACTAAAATATTGTCTGAAATACAACTAGAGACCACCCTCATATGACATCAGTATTACAAAAAAAACTATCCTTTCTGCTTTGTCATTGTCCATTTGTTAAATGAGAACATAGCAATTTGGTGGACAGTTTCCAGGTTGCTAAGCATATTTACCATTTTTGAACTTAACAACTTCATTGGAATCTTCCTGTTTTCCTGCTTTTAAATTTTCTTTGCAACCTTTGTGGATTACTATATACATTTATAATGTATCTAATTCCTAAAATTATGATTTATATAAAAAAATATATAAATAATAATATATAAAA
Organism: Lamellibrachia columna; assembly: GCA_963662155.1. Classification (NCBI taxonomy): domain Eukaryota; kingdom Metazoa; phylum Annelida; class Polychaeta; order Sabellida; family Siboglinidae; genus Lamellibrachia; species Lamellibrachia columna. The sequence continues at coordinate 28,636,969 of OY759266.1, read as the reverse complement.
TACTTCTATTGTAGCAGTTCATAACCGATAAGCAGTTGTAAACAGTTGGATTGTTTTATTGTAGATAAAGAAATACACCATGAAATTAGGTCAGTTCTTGATATAAATATACTATGCCAGATGTAGCCAATTTATTTTGCTGTTGTGTAACGCATAAAAACAATACATCTTCCTCTGTTGCAAACATTAATTCGCAATTTGTCTGTAGGAATAATAACATCCCGGCTCAGCAATGTCTGCAACAATAAGGAGAATAGTCATTGCGTCATACTCATTTTATTACAGCTCATTTATTTGCTGATAATGTCACACTTGGGTGGATTTGGCCAACATTACACACATCTGCAATAAAACATCTTATCGCAAACATTTGTATGACATTATTAGGTCGTATGCATACTGATAAAACATTTTATTGAAGCAAAATCATTTTAGCTGTACAACAACAACGACAACAACTGGCATACACTGATTTACACATCAGGTTCTGTAGTAAAAATAGGACGAAAGGTTAAATGTTGGCTGTAAAAAACAAAAACAGGATGCTCTCCAATAAGTCACAGCGATAAACCTAATAACTGAAAATCTATGTTTCAATGTCACAGTAAAAAATATATGCAACAGATTTTTTCAAGGGCATGGCCTAATACATATTGATTGTAATTTTATTGTCTTTGTTCCTTGTACAATTAATAGAACTTACACAGAGTTGCATATTATTAATCGCCCGATTGTGAATACGTGAAATGTCGACATCTTCATAAAATGCAGGTGATTTATGATTCCTTTGATCCTTTAGACGTTATGACAATACAAGTTTTCATTGTGATGCACCACACTTTTGGTTGTTTAAGATTGTATGGCATATCTATATCCACTTTTGTCATGTGCTCAAACAATCACATATCTATGCCAGCACATTCTCGATCATTCAAAATTCAAACAGCAGATAGACTAATTGTTGCATTCTGATATTACCGTTGTTATTTCTTAAAAACACTACTAAACATTACTGTTGGTCCCATGTATTCTTTGTTGGTCCCACGTATTCTTTGTTAATCCCATGTATCCTTTGTTGGTCCCCTGTATTCTTTCCTGGTCCCATGTATTCTTTCCTGATCCCATGTATTCTTTGTTGGTCTCATGTATTCTTTGTTGGTCCCATGTATTCTTTGTTGGTCCCATGTATTATTTGTTGGTCCCATGTATTCTTTGTTGGTCTCATGTATTCTTTGTTGGTCCTACATATTCTTTGTTGGTCCCATGTATTCTTTGTTGGTCCTATGTATTCTTTGTTGGTCTCATGTATTCTTTGTTGGTCCCATGTATTCTTTGTTGGTCCCATGTATTCTTTGTTGGTCCCATGTATTCTTTGTTGGTCCTATGTATTCTTTGTTGGTCCCATGTATTCTTTGTTGGTCTCATGTATTTTTTGTTGGTTTCATGTATTCTTTGTTGGCCCCATGTATTCTTTGTTGGCCCCATGTATTCTTTGTTGGTCCCATGTATTCTTTGTTGGCCCCATGTACTCTTTGTTGGTCCCATGTATTATTTGTTGGTCCCATCTATTCTTTGTTGGTCCCATGTATTCTGTTGGTCCCATGTATTCTTTGTTGGTCCCCTGTATTCCGTTGAATCCCATGTATTCTTTTTTGGTCCCATGTATTCTTTGTTGGTCCCATGTATTCTTTGTTGGTCCCATGTATTCTTTGTTGGTCCTACATATTCTTTGATGGTCCCATGTATTCTTTGCTGGTCCTATGTATTCTATGTTGGTCCCATGTATTCTTTGTTGACACAACGATTCATTAAATATTTGAGGGCTGGGATTGAGTACTCGTTGTCACAGATACTTGAATGTTTTTTGACAAATGTAGTATTATACTAGCCAACAAAGGACCCACGGGTTACTTCGGGAAACCTCTATTACCTGATTCAGGTAGAAGTATTCAGAAGCTGATTTCAGGCCGTATTTCTTATGTTCTTCGTCGGTCAATCCTGCCAGTAGTTCATAGAAGACGTGGTAGTTGCGCTCATCAGCGGCCTACAAACAGTGTTCGGGTTAGCTGTAGCGCACAAATCTAACAGACAGAAAGGATGAGTCGTGGATTATTGTACTACTCAAAGGAAGGTCAAAGAGTTGTACAAGGCTTCAGTGTACTCATAATCAGTTAGAAAAAGTAGTTTTTAATCATGACAGCTTCACATTCATTGTTCTTTATTTTACAATCTACTGTGATTTATAGTTTCTAACTAGCTAGAAGCTATATTTGCCGGGAGCTAGCTATAGTAACATATGTGGCAGGTTCTTCTCACAAACCCCAGTTCACATTTTTGTATGAACTAACTCTGTTGGTCTTGTCCATTTTGCTGATGACTTTCACCACATTCATTACTAGCAATAACATTATCTTATTCATGAAAGCAATTTTGGAGGAAACCTTGATTCTGATTGGCTGACTTGCAGATCTTTGTGAATATTATGAGGAATTGTTTAAATGATGTCACTGTGTATATAAGTAATACTTGCTATACATGGAAAGAAATATTCACCTGAGACACAATCCGAGACTTCTCGAGAAGATATTCTGATGTCTTGGCACCAACAATTATTCCCCTACATGGAAAAGTAATGGCATAATAAATGTACTTACAAATAAAATCTCTAGCAAATACAATACACATATATATTAAGTAAAGATAAACACATTTTCAAGAAAGCACTCGTTAAAATTAATGGAGCTGTTGAAGTTAATTGTCACAACTACATATCTTAGCTTCAGGGGTATGATTTATCAGCAGAAAACACTACTTCAAAACAGTTTGTAACACTTGTTTTAACTACTATTATGTCATTTTATGCCATTAATATTTTATTCATACCTTGAACTATACTTTTTTCTAAAAGTAAAACAAATGACCTAATTTGTATTCAGTTCCACATATATTTGAGAACAGTCACCATGTAAAACTAATTTCAATATATTTGTAATCATGCAATTAATTTTTCTTAATATCTACAAAGATTCACCTTCTGAAGTAGAGTTCAACGTATTTGCCGAATCGGCTCGAGTTGTCGTTGCGAATCGTCTTTGCGTTGCCGAATGACTCGAGGAGTGGGTTCGCCTCGAGGATCTGTTCAGTGATGATGCTGTTACTGCCCTTGTTCACGGCTGCCAGGTACTGCATGATTAACTTTGTGCTCTCCGTCTTCCCTGCGCCACTCTCTCCGCTAACACACAAAATATATGAACAATGTTATGTACTTTCATGTCTCCATCACAAAACACTTTTACATGCTTTAAATATTTTTGCACAAAAAATATATTTTTATTTGTAGCATAACAACAATGCAGTCATAATGAAATTACAGTCGCGCCTCGTTATAACGCGCCCCGTTATTACGCGGATTCGGATATAACGCGGTCGGTCGTTGACCCCGAATTTCTGCCGCTAGGGGAAAATGTCAAATGGGCCCACTTAAACCTACTTAGAATTGCTTTGACAATTCTCAAGAAACATTAGGTGAACAATGTCAATGAACGAGTATCAACGTGTTGTTTGTTTTGAGCCGCCGCCGACATCAAATGATCAATCGCTGTCGCTGGCTTCGCTTCGACTGTTTGTAAATTGCAATCGAGATTCACAAATATGCCTCGCGTAAGAATCAGATCAACCGTTTTAAATGCATTTTACATGCAGTACCAATATAACACTTGGGTGAAATTACATGCTTCCGTTAAATCGTAAACTTAATCGTTTTCGAGACGCGAAACCAACATGCCAAATTCCTAACCCAAGGCGCTACCGGTGGCGAAAATACGAATTCGTCATCCGCATATGAAACAATGAATCGATGTTAAGTGGTGCGTAATAAATTTATGCTTCGGTCGAAATCGGTTGAAAGACGAAGTGAAACAATTATTAATTCTACCTATTGTCTTTTTATGTGTTTTATCAGCTTGCATACTACGTTTGTCAAATCATATACGTTTTCGGCTGCTCATGTCCAGGTTATTATTTTCGATTCGTAGGCCTGTTGGTCCAGTACATCATCATCGTAGTAGATCTATTCCATACGTACATGTGTTTTATTCAGTTCAAGAGGCTGTGACATTTAAAAATAATACACGTTGATGCTAGTATACACGTTTAATAAGTTCCATAAACTGCATATTGCCGTATAAGACAATGCTGCAAGCACACGGGGCTTCGACAGGGTTGATGGACTTGGTGCAGCGGGCGGCGGTCGCTGTTGTTTAGTAGCTCCCTGGTGGCAGATATGAGAACACCTAACGCGCCTCGCTTACAACGCGGTCCGAAGTCGTGGACCCCGACTACCGCGTTATAACGAGGCGCGACTGTATAACAATATGAACAAAACTGCATCAGGTGAAAAACATGTAAAAAACAACAACAGCAAAAATTCACATAAACCTTTGTACCAGGTATCGGGGTAAACAGGTTACGGCGAGAAAATTTGTTGATAAGATCAACTTTGGTATATTAATAGGGTCATATATCGCCACCTCCTTACCTATTATTTATTATAGCATCAATCTGCCCACTCCAAAAAAAACATTCATCCAGTAATGTTTAGTCATTTTTGGTTCAGAAACAAATTAGTGACTGTATACTGTGATAAAGGTTTTCGTATTAGTCATATTTCCTGTCACATTATGTAACAAGCAGAGTGACTGATAAGTATGTTGATCAAACTTTTTACAACAATGTCATATTTCTATTATTTATTCCTATGTCTGGTGTGACATGACAGGTCCATTTGTATATGTGTCCATCATAAATGTCAGTCTAATGGAAAATAACTCAAACAATAGTTTGGCCTTTCACTGCAGAAGGCACTGCGTACAGGCATTGTTGATATATCATGATATCGTGTTGGCTTCAGTACATCTTGTTTCATCAAACATTCATAGACGTTTTGTTCATCTAGTAACATAGTAAATGCAGACCATAGTTCATGCATACAAAGTCTCTGCACACATTAGGGGACACAAACTCATTACATTAGGATGACATTTTATTTTTTTTTAATTCACACCATCAATGAAAACAAATATTTTATAGATATTTTGTAAAAGTCAGTGTACAACAAACAGGCAAATCGTGCATAGTTTTTCACAACAGAAACAAAGTGAAAGTGTTCTATCTTATCTATAAAGGGATCAAAGTTCTACTTCATATTACACCTGAGGCAAAACATGTTGACTGCAGTGATTTCTCAAGCAACTATTCTATGACGCAGCTATTCACTGACGACCTGGGAGAGAGGCCAGTTCTGCCCTGTGTTACCCTGCCACCGTGCATAAGACACATATTAACTATAGAATAATGACAATAAATGCTCCTGGTTCCTACCTGATGACCACCACCTGATTGTGTGCCTCTTTCACCAGACCACTGTAGGCAGCATTGCCAATGGCAAACAAATGTCTGCAAATAAAATTTGTATGGCTAAACCAAGGTTTGAACATCATTTTAGTAATTTTCCTGCCTTACACTCTTAAAATCAACAAGCATTATATTAGTGCTAGCACTGTAAGCAAGACAAAACGCTGAAAGACAAAAAGTTTCTAACGTGACCTCTATGGAGAGAAAGAATGTAAACTTGTATTAATCAGTTTTGCTTCTTGTTAAAATGAAGCTAAATGGAGAAAGCTGTTGTTCTTAAAATGAAAGACTAGTCAAGCAAATAACAGTGTTTAAAAAGCAATTTGTAGTCTTATGTTATTGAATGGCTTAGGTTATATTCTAGTGCTGCTGCCTCACGTTATAAATATCATGGCACCAGTCATAATGTTATCTGTTTTAACGTAGATCCTGAAAGGCACCAGAAATATCTTTAAATACAAATCCCACAGAACATACTGCATGAGACGTGTATAAACATACTGGCAGATACTGGGATTTGACCACTGGTCATCATAGGTCAGTACTCACGGGGGCTGGGAGCCTATCACTTGGTCCTGGTACTTCTTGACCATGTCCAGTCCATATATGTTGAACATCTTGTACGGATTCACAGCCACCAGGATGCTGCCCGTGTATGTCTAAAAACATTGTCACGACCATCCTCAGTGACACAGGCATCACAAGTCACTGCAGTCACTGACTGTCCTCAGTGACACAGGCATCACATTGTATAATAATTTAGTTGTAACTACATCATTATGACTGTCTTCTGTAATTGTCATAATCATATTACCATCATCAATGTCATAATCATAGCACCATCATCAATGTTATCTTCACCCCAGATGTCATCATCATTATTTCATTGTTGTCTAGTGTTTCTCTCCCAACTTACTTTGTAAAACACAACACTTCAAATGTGACAATGTGTGTTAAAGCATTTATATGTAAGCCTATGTTTTAATATTGAATGGTTATAGGAATACAGGGTTGAATGTTTCATATTTTTAAGTAAGATAGACGAACTAGAGGGCATAAAGTAACGTTTATTTAAAACAGTATTGATTGAATATTAGAAGTATTCATTCTCACAGAGGACAATAAATCAATGGGTGAAATTATCTACTGATTGTGCAAATGCCAACTGTGTGAATATGTTTAAAAACAGAACTGACAGATATCTGATAAGGGCGGGCTACAGATAGATCCACTTGCATCTGGAATTGATCAAATTCACTCTTAATCAAGGAGACTGAGTACTGTTTAGCTGAAAGTGGGGAAGATTTGTTGTTTGTTTCTGTAATGAACCATAGAATGTTACCAACTACACTAATATTCACTATTCATTCATTATAATTCTAGAATCATACTTTTATTAAATTTAACAAACCAACGATTGAGCTAAATGATGAAGGAATCACAACATAGGTAAAAACCTAACTGGCATCTTTATACATATAGAAAAACCACAAATTAATTTATGCTTAAGCCAAAATTACATGGTAATACATGTATATATTTTTTGATGACCATCGGTGAGACTTACATAGATATGTTCCTTGGCATATCGCAGCTTGAGATTCTCAAGTAGCAGGGACTCATTGAGAGACCTGCAAACAACAACATACATCAAACAGGGACCACACACATTTATTTGGGATTTACATAATTATGTAAGAGTCACAATCATGTGGGGTTCACATTGAAGTGGGGTTCACACTGATGTGTGTGGGTTCACATTAATATGGAGGTTCACATTGATGTGTGTGGGTTCACATTCATATGGAGGTTCACGTTGATGTGTGTGGGTTCACATTCATATGGGGGTTCACGTTGATGTGTGTGGGTTCACATTCATATGGGGGTTCACACTGATGTGTGTGAGGTCACATTCATATTGGGGTTCCCATTGATGTGTGTGGGTTCACATTCATATGGGGGTTCACACTGATGTGTGTGGGGTCACATTCATATCGGGGTTCACATACTTTACTGCAGTTACTGAACAGAAATCTGATAAAAGTTTGATTTGATAGAGCGTTTTTAATGGTTAATGGTTGAGGCCAAATGGTTAATCACTTAATGACAAAAGGTTAATGGTTGATGATAATGTGTTAATAAAGTGTTTGGGGACAATGGTTGATGACAAATGGTTAATGTTTGATGACAAATGGTTAATGTTTGATGATAAATGGTTACTCACTTAATGACAAAAGGTTAATGGTTGATGACAAAGTGTTAATGGCTTATGACAAAGTGTTAATGGTTGATGACAGAGGGCTAATGGTTGATGACAGAGTGTTAATGGTTGAGGCCAAGGTGTTAATGGTTGATGACAAAGTGTTAATGGTTGATGACAGAGTGTTAATGGTTGAGGCCAAAGGGTTAATGGTTGATGACAAAGTGTTAATGGTTGATGACAGAGTGTTAATGGTTGAGGCCAAAGGGTTAATGGTTGATGACAAAGTGTTAATGGTTGGTACATACATGAGGTTGATCATGTCCTCCAGTCCCTCGTCTCCCAACTCATCCATGTCCACGAGCTCATCCGGGAGCATCAGCGTTCCCTCCTTCATCTCCATCCTTGTTGCCATGGCTACAGCAAACACAGACATTGTCACATTTCTATTATTTATCATAATGCTTCACTGTATAATGCCACATGTTTGACATTCTCAGGTCTCAAGTGATTATACTCCACACAGCCAAATTCTTGGGGTAATTTATGAAATACTTAACCATTTAATTTATAATTTAGTGATGGTCAAAGTTTGGTTTAGTGTTTAAACCTGTCCTTGACATGTGTAGGTTAGTATGAGATTACCAAGGTTACCAAACCCTTGCACAGTTGTCCTCACACACCAGAGTCCGTTCTTTGGGGTAAGTGGTTGTTTTTACAGATGGCAGATGTAAATATGGATGGTGAACGGAAGCTTCATAATGGCTTCTTGAAAAGATTCTTTATTTCTGTGATTTTTGCTGGGATCGAGTTCCATATTTGAACATTTTTAATTGCTATGGATAAAATTAATAGACTATCAAATGTATGCAACACCTAGGGGCTGACATGGCTGGACAATTAGATTAGTAGGCCTAAAGGGACCTAATCTCAGTAATGTTGTTTAGATATTTTACATGGTCATGGCTTGTTTGATGATGCATTGACATCAGCATCAGTGTTGTTATCACAATGTAATATTTAACAAGACTATTTGCCCTTGATACTGCAATTGTCTCCAGAACTTTTACAATGATAACAAACTTAATGATATGGATTTTGTTGCCAACCATTTACTGGGTGATTACAGTACTTTCTCTTCTGTACAATTGTATGCAAATATAGACAGTCTAGTCATGTGCTACTATTATTAGTATTAACTATGTATATGTCAGTTACCCAGCCAACCAGCCAACTACTCAGCCAACCAGTCAGTCACCCAGTCAAGCAGTCAGTTACCCAGTCAACCAGCCAACTACTCAGCCAACCAGTCAGTCACCCAGTCAAGCAGTCAGTTACCCAGCCAACCAGCCAACTACTCAGCCAACCAGTCAGTCACCCAGCCAACTACTCAGCCAACTAGTCAGTCACCCAGTCAAGCAGTCAGTTACCCAGCCAACCAGCCAACTACCCAGCCAACCACTCTGTTACCCAGCCAACGAGTCAGCTACCCAGCCAACCAGTCAGCTACCCAGCCAAACAGCCAGTTACCCTGCCAACCAGTCAGCTACCCAGCCAACCAGTCAGCTACCCAGCCAAACAGCCAACTACCCAGCCAAATCAATCAGCTACTCAGCAACCAGCCAGCTACCCAGCCAACCAGTCAGCTACCCAGCTAATCAGTCAACTACCAAGTCAGTCAGTTACCCAGTCCATCAGCTGTCCAGTCAGTCAGCTACCAAGTCAGTCAGCTATCCAATCAGTCAGTAACCAGTAAGTGGTTGAAGTGTGACATGCAGTGCACCCTTCTAACTTCCCTAAATGTAATATCAATAACACTAATATTGATCACTATAGTAGCACAAACAGAACATTAATTGTTGACAAAAATGGTATGAAGAAGATGACTGCAATATGAGCAAATGCTCTTTTGGTTTCCTATGACGCTATGTTGGTTGCCATTGGGGTGTCCTAGCCTTCCATTGGGGTGTCCTAGCCTTCCATTGGGGTGTTGGTTGCCATTGGAGTGTCATAACCTTCCATTGGAGAGTCATAGCCTTCCACTGGAGTGTCCTAGCCTTCCATTGGGGTATACAAGCCTTCCATTGGAGTGCCACAGCCTTCCATTGGAGTGTCTGAGCCTTCCATTGGAGTGTCTGAGCCTTCCATTGGGGTGCCCTAGCCTTCCATTGGAATGTCTGAGCCTTCCATTGGAGTGCCCCAGCCTTCCATTGGAGTGTCCGAGCTTTCCATTGGGGTGCCCTAGCCTTCCATTGGAGTGTATGAGCCTTCCATTGGGGTGCCCTAGCCTTCCATTGGAATGTCTGAGCCTTCCATTGGAGTGCCCCAGCCTTCCATTGGAGTGTCTGAGCTTTCCATTGGGGCGCCCTAGCTTTCCATTGGGGTGCCCTAGCCTTCCATTGGAGTGTCTGAGCCTTCCATTGGAGCGTCTGAGCTTTCCATTTGTGTGTCCTAGCCTTCCATTAGGGTAGCCTAGCCTTCCACTGGGGTATCCTAGCCTTCTGTTGGGATGTCCTACCCTTCCATTGGGGTATCCTAGCCTTCCGTTGGGGTATCCTAGCCTTTTTTTAATAAATAAATTACGCATTTATAACTTGCCGTGTATCCAATTAAAAATCTGTTCAAAGACACTAACATGGTAAAGTATGATAAACTGAGATAAATTAAGATAAGTAAAAATCAATTAACTCAAATTAATTAGGATGAGTTAACACCTGTTAATAAGTTAAATAAGCAAAAGAACCTTGTCATTAAAACAACATTGCTGCTACCTAAAGTAATGCTCCATAGACCACAAAAAATAAATGTGTCTTTAGCCTTGAATGCAGCAGGGGTGTTTGCATCTCTCACTGCAGTAGGCAGGGCATTCCACAATGTCGGCCCAGGCACAGTGAAGGAGTAGCGTTCATAGCGTTCAAGGTTGTTGTTGGCGGATCTCATGCAATGATCAGGCTGGTGTGTACGGAGTTATTAATGCTGACAGATACGCATGGGCAAGATGATGTACAGTGCGATAAACCAACAACAGAGGCTTGAATTCAATACATTGACGAATTGGTATCCAATAAAGTGCGAACAAAATTGGAGTGATATGTTCTCTTTTGTGGGTTCCAGTTATGAGATGTGCTGCTGTGTTCTGCACCATCTGGAGTTTCTGCAGATGTGAATCAGGGACTGCGTATATTACTGCATTCCCATAATCTTTTACATGCAATAGTGGAAATAGATGGTCTAATCTGGGGGATGGTACGGAGCTGACAGTATGCCACCTGGCTTATCTGCCTAGCCATGGACATGGTAGAATCAAACACTGCGAATTAAGAGTTTTGGTATGACACTGCAACCACAGATGTCGATGTCGACATTCACAGGAGGCTGAACACATCTCTGGTTGTTCACAGCAGAAATCACGATGGCTTGAAGGAAATAAAGGTGGGAAAAGTTTGGAATTTCAAGAAACTTGGTCAGTCATTGAAATCATAGACTTTAGAAATACCATGTATGAATGACAACTTAAACCACCCACCCACCCCATCCCCTAGGGTGGTGATGACTACATCATTTCTAAGGGGATCAGTTCACTAACAACTGAGTAGCTTCTTAACTGATTCCACATTTACCTTGTTAGAATGTAGCTATCTTGAGAGGGATATATTGGCTCAATAAGTTATCTGGTTCCCAGTCATACAACCATGTACTTGCATTCGCCAGGAGACTCCTGGAAATCCACCAAATCTCCTGGAAAGGAGAACCAATCTCCTGGAATTCCAGTGAAACCAAAACAAATATTTTTTTTATGTTATTTTCCAAACTCGGCATGGCCTAATTGGGTTTTATTTCTGGCTGACTTGAGTATGTTTTTCTGAGTCAACACTGACTCTCGGTCACAGCTCGGCAACGACACCCTGCATGCGCTTGCTATTCCTTTGTGCCAGAGAAGGATCTTCTCAAGTCGACCAAGGTTGAAGGTTCACCAGTAAATGGGTAGGTTGTGTCTGTTGTGCGTGCTCTGTGAGATCAACATGGGTGTTATTCTTTTCTGCTAGATTTGCGATATATGTGTGAGGGTTAAAACTGTTCATAAATTATAGGCGTGTGCCTGTCATGCTTGGTAAAGTCACCCTGCATGCTCTATGTGAGATCGACATAGGCGTTATTCTTCTGTGCCAGATGTCTAGAGCTCATGAGTTATTTGTGAATATATATATATAATGTGCTTTTGTATCATATATGAATTGGCATTTCTGAAACTTAACACGTATGTACTTGAGGCACAACATCATTCTGTCACCCTGACATACTAACTGCTGCATGAGTCATCTTAACCTTAACAACTTGTCTTGTGTCTTGTACTGGCCACTGGTCAACACTCCTAGGGAGTCAGACGGTCAGGGTGTTCAGTATGTGGCTTACTCACAGCCATTAGTCAAAAAGTCACACAGTCACAACAAATGGTCACACCCACCTGTTGGTACATGCGATACGTCACTCACTTAATCCAAACATAAATCTTCAGACTTTCACATGTATCCTGGTCATAAATGGCTGTGTTTGTATGTTACACTGAGACGACATCTTGGAGTGTCCGCAGCCAGCAGGAAGAGGTCTCAGTGACTGTACATGGCTACTGTTGCATACCAGGCCACTATAGCTGAATGGACAGTGGTTCTGGTCCAGCGAACAATTAGGTCGTGTTGTATTCAAGACCACTCCCTGTGGTCTGTCACCCCCACCCCACACCACTGCCCTCCCCACACCACAGCCCCCCACACCACTGCCCCCCACACAATTGCCCCCCACACCACTGCCCCCCCACAACTTCCCCCACAGCACTGCCCCCCACACCACTGCCCCCCCCACACCACTGCCCCCTAAACCGCTGCCCAGCATATGGGTCAATACACCAACTGTTTGCAATTACGTACATGAACTCCAGAAATCATGGAACTGAATACTAATATAGTTTCACTTAACTCCAACAATGGTCAACACTGTAGTTGTTCTCATTTTTAGTTTGTGACAGACATGAAAGATAAATACCTGATGAGAGTAATTCATGAGACACACCCCAGTCGTGAATAATATTCATGAACACCCACATCCAAGCTAGATGAGAAATGGTTGCTACCGACAACAGGACCACCAAAGGGATCCTTAGGTTGGCAACTTATTTATAGAAAAGGGGTGGCATGTGACTAATGAATAGGTCAATCACAATAAAACCATTTTACTCACAATTATCCAGTGCACCCACAGAACGAAGTGGTCCAGAAATAGACATAGAGTTTTCTATATCCCAAACTAACTTGTCCAGGATGTTGATTAGAAAGACGAAACATACAAAGAGGAAAAGGGTAGAAAAGGAACAACGGTTGACATTAAGGCTCTAGCTAGAACTAATGACAAACAATTGTTTCAATCCCAATAATATTAGATTATACAAAACAGAACTACAGAGACATTTTTACTGTTGACAAGTTTAGCTTTGGCTGGTTGGTATGACTGGTTGGTAGGTATGACTAGTTGGTATGACTGGTTGGTAGGTATGACTAGTTGGTTGGACTGGTTGGTAGGTATGACTAGTTGGTAGGACTGGTTGGTACAACTAGTTTATATGGTTGGTTGGTACAGATACTTGGTATGGCTGGTTGGCATGACTGATTGGCATGGCTGGTTGGTATAGCTAGTTGGTATAGCTGCCATTAGCTGGTTCTAGGAGCACAACATGTGTCATACAACACATATAAATAGGTGAAACAAATGCATGATTAATCATATATTAATAAATTTTATTTCATACATATAAAACAAACAAGAAATTATTAAAATATTAAATATAGTGTGATCAAAGTTAATAAAATAAAGTCAGAACAATGAACTGTTTGCAGCTACAGGCTTCCAGAGACACAAGATAGTAAGTGGCTATGGTGGTCACTGGTAACAACCCACAATAAGTGACCCAAAAGGAACTGCCCCAAGGCAGCATGTCCACTGCATCACTATCAGACAATCAATGTGACAGCCAACAGCAGAACAAGGCGCCAATGTATGGAAAGCCGCTTATCAAAATATGCCATCATCCCTGTACAATTACAGACACAGCACAGGACTGGGTTATTGCACTGATACGACTCAACCAATTACACATTCTGCAGGCAACAAACTGGCTACATATGCCGTCAGAGGCTTGAGTCATTCTGTGTACAGGTGATATAATACAAGCAGGCCAAACAACCCCAGGCCAAACAACCCCAGGCAAAACCAAGCAAATCTAGCAGAGCAAATTAGAGTGGAAGTTATTGGAATGCAGTACCGCAGACATTTCTTGGAGTTTAAAAACAACAGATTAGAACAGACGTAAACAAAAGATTCATACAATGATCAGTGAATGCCCATGGCTGTACGACCATCCTTCAGGATATTGACCATTTGCCAAAATATGATGCCTAATTTGTTACCATGGGACATTATATTGTTAAATTGCCCATGTAGTGAGGACAGGTTTGCAAGATTTCATGACATTATGTTTTGTTCAGTGTTGTTTAAAGTAAGGCTGAGATTGTGACACTTAATGTTTTATTTAGAAACTAATCCTGATTACGTTTCAAAAGATTAATCATTGTTTCATTACAAAGGTATCAAATCCCATTTTGGGAGTGTTCACAATCAACTATATTTCTGCTACAACACAACTGTATATATGATACACAAATATGTAATTTCGATAAGATGATTTATAATTATAAATCATTAAGTCATAAATCACTTTATAAGGAGAAGAAGTTGCATGGCAAAATAATAGCACATTTTCACATTACTAAATTTGTGTATTTTGTCTGCAGCTATTGTTGAGTTCCATAATGCAATGGTGTGTTGTCAATTAGCATGAACACCACACATTGTGAGTACCAGGTGATTGTTATTAATCATGTTATATAGCCAGGTAAACACATGTGTTTTTAATTACTGTTATAAATCAAATTTAACAGTTATCACATCTGTGAATCATTACTGCTTGACTGTTCCAACATAGTGTTGTTTAATAATAAATGTAAAGTAATAATAATAAAATATGTTATCAATAAAACACAATGGGATTAGTGATTATAGCTGTGTCAGAAATGGAATTATATTTTGTAGATATTTCTTCTAATTTTATCGATTTAAAATTGATGATTTGAGGTAGCCTATTCAATATACTGGACATTGCACCAGTCGTTACCCTTAATATAATAAACATTATTTTTTTTAAATCTGAAGAAACTTTTGTGCACGAGATCCATATTCTAATTCAAAATTTCTAACAGTTATTTCATCGATGCGGTGCAAACAAATTGTTAGAAAAGTTGTTTTTAGGTTACAATGAATACACATTTTGAGAAGACGCTCAAACTAAAATTGAGATGCATGTATTATCCAATCAATGACAATGTTACATTCTGTTCATTTAGGTATGTGACTTGATGGTCACATACATAGTCAGGTGAACTGTAACAATGGTCAAGGGTCACAAATGATAAAGTGCAATGGTTGTTGACTACTCGCTACATTTATTGTGGTCTGTAAACTAAGTTTAGAGAATGTAAAAAAGTAACTTGTGGAAATGCTCTACCCTTAATTCTGGAATGATTTATTTCTGCAAAATGAAGAACACTGCTGCTCCACACCGAAAGTCCAAGATAAATTGCAGCTGTAAAATAATAAAGCCACTGTTATTCTGATCACATTATAAAGCACAGAAAACACTTGAGTTAATGACGAGGGATGTACGTGTTAGTGAGTGTTGTCATGTCCAAATTCCCTGAACAGTCAAACGTTATTAATATTTTATGTGAGTGTTTTATTGCTACAAATAAAGCTAAAAGTTGCAAGGGAAAGTCTGAATCATTAAAGTGGTGAACACGTTAGGTCAATTACAAGTAATGATACCCATGTAATTCCTATATCCAAATATTTCATCATATGCAGCATTTTAAGTACTCTTCATACTTTATATCTGGAAATACCTTACATGACGCCATTAGTATTTATGACATATCCGTGTTACAACAGATATATGAAATTCTAACTAAATGAAAGCAAATATTTCATATAAAACCAGGATCTCCAAACATTTTAAACAAATTGTGTATCCCCTACATTTGTACTGCAGATATGTTGCTGAAAGTTCTCTTGCGGTGGCAACATATAAGAAAGAGACAGGAACTACTTAACAAGCTGTGGTTAGTTATGTGATATTAAACCAAATTAATCAACCCATTTTCAAAAGGGTACAATTAATAAAACTGTATATTTATGAGTTATGTGGTACTGCTAACTAGATCCAGTTGTTACGTAGCTCATTAAAAGTCCACATCACATCAAAAGGTAGCATGAAGGAGTGTCAACATTTCTTGGGGGAATCCAAATCTCATTATGAAATATACACTAAGAGACAATATGTGTTGGGTGAGTATATGTCAGATTGCCATACATAGTATCAGGTATGAAGATGGAACTGGATTATGCACATCCTGAGAATGGATGAAGACAGCCACTGCCTGACGGCTCTAACATGAACACATCTTGAGAATGGATGAAGAGAACCATTGCCTGATGGATCTAGCATGGACGTGTCCTGGGAATGGATGAAGACAGCCACTGCCTGACAGCTCTAACATGGACACATCCTGAGAATGGGTGAAGACAGCCACTACCTGACAGCTCTAACATGGACACATCCTGAAAATGGGTGAAGACAGCCACTACCTGACAGCTCTAACATGGACACATCCTGAGAATGGGTGAAGACAGCCACTGCCTGACGGCTCTAACTTAGACACATCCTGAGAATGGGTGAAGACAGCCACTGCCTGACAGCTCTAACATAGACACATCCTGAGAATGGATGAAGACAGCCACTACCTGACGGCTCTAACTTAGACACATCCTGAGAATGGGTGAAGACAGCCACTGCCTGACGGCTCTAACATAGACATATCCTGAGAATGGGTGAAGACAGCCACTGCCTGACGGCTCTAACATGGACATATCCTGAGAATGGGTGAAGACAGCCACTGCCTGACAGCTCTAACATAGACACATCCTGAGAATGGATGAAGACAGCCACTACCTGATGGCTCTAACACAGACATATCCTGAGAATGGGTGAAGACAGCCACTGCCTGACGGCTGTAACATAGACATATCCTGAGAATGGGTGAAGACAGCCACTGCCTGACGGCTCTACATAGACACATCCTGAGAATGGGTGAAGACAACCACTGCCTGACGGCTCTAACATGGACGTCTGAAGGTAGAAGGAAAGTGGGTCGCCCAAAGACAATGTGGCTAAAAAGTTTGAAAAAAGTAGGGGAAAAATGAGAACTGGGATGGAAGACTTGGAATGAAGCCAAACAGATGGCCAAAGTGAGAGTGAGATGGAGACAGTGCACTGCAACCTTATGGGCCACTAAGCCCAGAAAGGTAAGGTGTATAATATAATATGTCAATACTACACAACATCCAAATGTACCACTGACCACATATCCAGTAGTTGACTGATGACAAGAAACTGTGTCCCACCACGTCCTCACAGTAAACACACACATTATAACAGTATCATGTAACTCAAAACAATAAAATTAGTTCAATGTTGCACTGTCATGCCATTAAAAACCTAATTCATTGGCTAAATTACAAATGATGCTGACCTTAGACCGAGGCGAAGCGAGTCTTCTTACCTGTGGTTTGAGAGTTGTCACTGTCCCCCTACTCCTGGCTCGTGGTGCATGTCATGTCAAACTGGAACAGAACAAAACAACCAAATGATTATAACTTTAGAAAAAGGTGCCCTACTGATTGATAACTATAGCTGATGCTACAGGAATATGTGAAACTTGAAATGTTGTTCACATAAAACATGTTCTCTCTCAAATAAAATGTTAAAATAATAAACACAATTTCATAGTTATGTATACATTCAGTAACGTAGAGTGTATTACATACATTACTTCTATAGTATCGAAATCCTCGAGAACCCAAAATCAGCAGTCCATAAAAACTAAAGGGTTCGGCAAACTGAAATTGGTTTATAATGTCAAGGCATCAACAGTTGAATGTGTTCGCTGAGTATCTAAGGAGGATCAATGAGGACTAAAAGGTGGGTCTTCGGGTGACCCCAAAATGCATTATCTTTCCTACTGACTTAATGCTAACAGGGAATGAATGGCGAACATGAAAACCATTCCATCTTTGTTTAAACTCTGGGAACAAAAAGTAGACCAGTTCAAGATGAACACTAAACAAACTGCACTGATATGCATGTTTATGTCATATATGACTATTATCCACCCAGCAACCATAAAAACACTGGAAGTAAAAAAAAGTAGCCAATATTTTATTGCATCTTCAATTGAAGATGACCTTGTAAAAGCAAATGCTTTGATAACAAATGCTATCTACTCTATAACCTGCTTCAAGTGTTTCATATACAAGAGTTTTGGCCAATTCACTTTAGACACCTATTGCACTACTTTGACAGGAAGCATTAAGTTATTCTACAATTACTTTACACACAAAAGTTGCCCATAATTTTCACCATTGCTATGTGCTCTGTGCTCATATACCTGAATGTACTGAGGGGTTGTGGCCTAAAAGAAATGAGCAAGTATTAAACTCTAATGAGGTCTCCCACTAGTACAACATTATGTTTTCTTATAATTGTCTGCTGTAGAAAGCAACAGGGTTACATGTTTCCAGGTCAAATATTTAGATAAAACCAACAAAATAATTAATGACAAGGGAAATATAATTTCTGTATACATTTTACTTCCGTCAATTAACTGCTTGCTGCATTATCTGTACACAATTATTGATTCATATGTGCTACATAAAGTTAGTCTGGCCACTCACTTTCTGCTATGTGAGTTGTGGAAGTTATCGCCATCTAACTCAAATACGTAACCAGCAAAATGAAACTTGCCAAGAATAATATAACTATCTACAGTGTTCCCTCATTTCCCAGCTGTTGGCAAGTTTGTTACTGACTCACTAAATATTGCATAACTGAATGAATGTAGAATGAATTGTAGGCTCAGACTGTGTATCTGTGTGTGACACACATGGAGGAACTTGGCCACAGAACGTGTGCTGTTAGTCTGTTACTGTCCTACCAGCGAGTCAGTGGCCAGAACTTGGCCACAGTTCGTGTGCTGTTAGTCTGTTACTGTCCTACCAGCGAGTCAGTGGCCAGAACTTGACCACAGTTCATGTGCTGTTAGTCTGTTACTGTCCTACCAGTGAGTCAGTGGCCAGAACTTGACCACAGTATGTGTGCTGTTAGTCTGTTACTGTCCTACCAGCGAGTCAGTGGCCAGAACTTGACCACAGTACATGTGCTGTTAGTCTGTTACTGTCCTACCAGTGAGTCAGTGGCCAGAACTTGACCACAGTACATGTGCTGTTAGTCTGTTACTGTCTTACCAGTAAGTCAGTGGCCAGAACTTGACCACAGTATGTGTGCTGTTAGTCTGTTACTGTCCTACCAGTGAGTCAGTGGCCAGAACTTGACCACAGTATGTGTGCTGTTAGTCTGTTACTGTCCTACCAGTGAGTCAGTGACCAGAACTTGACCACAGTACATGTGCTGTTAGTCTGTTACTGTCCTACCAGTGAGTCAGTGGCCAGAACTTGACCACAGTACATGTGCTGTTAGTCTGTTACTGTTCTACCAGTGAGTCAGTGGCCAGAACTTGACCACAGTACATGTGCTGTTAGTCTGTTACTGTCCTACCAGTGAGTCAGTGGCCAGAACTTGACCACAGTACAAGTGCTGTTAGTCTGTTACTGTCCTACCAGTGAGTCAGTGGACAGAACTTGACCACAGTACATGTGCTGTTAGTCTGTTACTGTTCTACCAGTGAGTCAGTGGCCAGAACTTGACCACAGTACATGTGCTGTTAGTCTGTTACTGTCCTACCAGTGAGTCAGTGGACAGAACTTGACCACAGTACATGTGCTGTTAGTCTGTTACTGTCCTACCAGTGAGTCAGTGGACAGAACTTGACCACAGTACATGTGCTGTTAGTCTGTTACTGTCCTACCAGTGAGTCAGTGGACAGAACTTGACCACAGTACATGTGCTGTTAGTCTGTTACTGTCCTACCAGTGAGTCAGTGGCCAGAACTTGACCACAGTACATGTGCTGTTAGTCTGTTACTGTCCTACCAGTGAGTCAGTGGACAGAACTTGACCACAGTACATGTGCTGTTAGTCTGTTACTGTCCTACCAGTGAGTCAGTGGCCAGAACTTGACCACAGTACATGTGCTGTTAGTCTGTTACTGTCCTACCAGTGAGTCAGTGGCCAGAACTTGACCACAGTTCGTGTGCTGTTAGTCTGTTACTGTTCTACCAGTGAGTCAGTGGACAGAACTTGACCACAGTACATGTGCTGTTAGTCTGTTACTGTTCTACCAGTGAGTCAGTGGCCAGAACTTGACCACAGTACATGTGCTGTTAGTCTGTTACTGTTCTACCAGTGAGTCAGTGGCCAGAACTTGACCACAGTACATATGCTGTTAGTCTGTTACTGTCCTACCAGTGAGTCAGTGGACAGAACTTGACCACAGTACATGTGCTGTTAGTCTGTTACTGTCCTACCAATGAGTCAGTGACCAGAACTTGACCACAGTACATGTGCTGTTAGTCTGTTACTGTCCTACCAGTGAGTCAGTGGACAGAACTTGACCACAGTACAAGTGCTGTTAGTCTGTTACTGTCCTACCAGTGAGTCAGTGGCCAGAACTTGACCACAGTACATGTGCTGTTAGTCTGTTACTGTCCTACCAGTGAGTCAGTGGCCAGAACTTGACCACAGTTCGTGTGCTGTTAGTCTGTTACTGTTCTACCAGTGAGTCAGTGGACAGAACTTGACCACAGTACATGTGCTGTTAGTCTGTTACTGTTCTACCAGTGAGTCAGTGGCCAGAACTTGACCACAGTACATGTGCTGTTAGTCTGTTACTGTTCTACCAGTGAGTCAGTGGCCAGAACTTGACCACAGTACATATGCTGTTAGTCTGTTACTGTCCTACCAGTGAGTCAGTGGACAGAACTTGACCACAGTACAAGTGCTGTTAGTCTGTTACTGTCCTACCAGTGAGTCAGTGGACAGAACTTGACCACAGTACATGTGCTGTTAGTCTGTTACTGTCCTACCAGTGAGTCAGTGGACAGAACTTGACCACAGTACATGTGCTGTTAGTCTGTTACTGTTCTACCAGTGAGTCAGTGGCCAGAACTTGACCACAGTACATGTGCTGTTAGTCTGTTACTGTTCTACCAGTAAGTCAGTGGCCAGAACTTGACCACAGTACATGTGCTGTTAGTCTGTTACTGTTCTACCAGCGAGTCAGTGGCCAGAACTTGACCACAGTACATGTGCTGTTAGTCTGTTACTGTCCTACCAGTGAGTCAGTGGACAGAACTTGACCACAGTTCGTGTGCTGTTAGTCTGTTACTGTCCTACCAGTGAGTCAGTGGCCAGAACTTGACCACAGTACATGTGCTGTTAGTCTGTTACTGTTCTACCAGTGAGTCAGTGGCCAGAATGAAGACTTGTGTTATACACCTCACAACAATAACACCGCAATTAAAGTGATTTATAGCACAAACTATTGCATATGTATGCACATACACACACATATATAGGTGCACACACATGTGCACACGCACATTCGAGTGCACACACAGACACAAATGCACTCTCATTCATTCACTCTCCCACACCATAATGTACGCACACACAAACTAGCATCCAATGCACTCTTAAAAAGTTACTGGATTACAACGAAAATACCTGTAACAAGGGATAATATCCTCCTCCCAAAGTCCAACTGCAGTGAGGGGTTTCAGCTAGGTTTTCTTCTGCATGGCTGTAGAAAATATCAGCTAATCCTTCACAGGTACCAGTAGGTCCAGACAAAAGAGAAGTTGCTTTGCCAAGATAGGCATTCCCAGCCAACGCCCGTGGACACATATATCATAGATACGTACGATCACATACGGAGTGGACACGCTCCACCTGGTATGTAGGGCAGGGATAGACTCAATGGGCTTTATGTGTCACATACACAAAACATACACAGATACTATGTGTAGCATATAGAGATACCACACGTACAAACTGTGGCCTTATGAAGATACAATATGTAGTTCAAGTATCTGTACAACCGCTTCTAATCAAACTGCAGTTTAGAGATAAAATGATGTGTGATTAGATATTTCCAAATTATAAATCACAGGTTTCCCATTGATCTACTCTCTAATCAACCAAGTCCAAGAGCAACCAGTGTGTCATTCAGTTGGCCTCAATCTCAACTCTTTCAAAACACTGACAACCCCTTTAATCAAACCACATCTGGTCATAAACTTGAACAAGAGGACGACTTCTTCAATCGACGAGCATGGATTGTTAATAATGAAAAAGATATAATAATCAGAACAGTAAACAACATTTGACACAGAGAATTATACATATAAACACCAAAGATCTCAGAGACAATCAGACAAGTCCAACTTACAGGTCACTGGAACAGTGCTCCTGAAGTAAAGTGGTGAGAGAGCTGGTTACTTGGCCACCTAAGTATGGCCAGAGAAGACCAGGGAGACCTGGGAGACAGGGGATGCCAGGGAGACCATGGAGACCAGGGAGACCATGGAGACAGGGGAGACCAGAGAAGACCAGGGAGACCTGGGAGACAGGGGATGCCAGGGAGACCAGGGAGACCAGAGAAGACCAGGGAGACTAGGAAGACCAGGGAGACAGGGGAGGCCAGGGAGACCATGGAGACAGGGGAGGCCATGGAGACCAGGGAGGCCATGGAGACCATGGATACAGGGGAGGCCAGGGAGACCATGGAGACCAGGGAAACCAGGAAGACCAGGAAGACCATGGAGACCAGGGAGACCATGGAGACCGGAGAGACCATGCGTAACCTATCCAACAGTACTGGTTGTGTCTGAATTCAGAATAACTTAACAGTTACTGAACTTACCTTATCTTAAGATACCTTAACATGGTTCTGATTGCAGGATTCTTGTGACTCCTCATTGATCAGATCTTCATCTTGATCTATTAATAGTTAAACAATTCCAGTTGCTATTTTAAAGGTGCTTCAAAATGACATAGAATTGCCTGATTGGACCAGAATTGGTCCAGGTGGTTTTTAAAAGTATTTTTTCTGATTCGACTGATTGTCTGATTTGACTGATTCAACTTGAAAGTGTTATGCAGGATGCATGCATACACACGCATGCACACACATGCATTAGCATTTCAATTTTCAACCTCCACCTGTGCTATTTGTACTCTGTCTTCTGTCAGTCAGTAACTTACACATACAAACGTTACTTGATCAGTGCTGTTCTGTTAGAAGTAAATGCACTAACGACATACAAGGATATGATGACGTTCTTTATTTGAAGGTCATGTCCCATACAATCCAGTCCTGCAGACGTCACATTACATGACTGGTCAGTCTACGGCATTTGTCATAGTTTGTCAGTGTACAGCAATCACTGACCTGTGTGCGATACCTTTATACAAATACTACATATATGACTAGACAGACCCAGATAAAATATATCTGCCTGACTTGGCAAGAATCTCAGCTGAGATTTATGTAATATGATACCACATATACTCTTCTCACTGACTGACAGTGGTAGTCATTCCCCAAGGCAGTTACAAAACTGATTTTATTGACATAGACCTTGTTATAACAGCGGAAGTATATCATGTCAATGAAAGTCACGAAGCGTAGAGTTATATTATCAGTGAAATTCCGTAAATACCTAGATTCATATCAGTAAGATTGAAATGGTCACGGCATCGTGAACTCTGCGTAACCTGTTGACTAAGCACTATCTTCATACCGTCCGTCTGTCTGTCCTTCCGTCCGTCCAACCCATCATCAGCAATGAAGTTTTACTAGCAGGTGTTCTGACTCGAGATGACGACGATAAAACAATTAAACATGTTTTTGTGAAGCACTGTAGAATAAAGTGTGAACCCGGCAGTTATTGAGTGCAAAGTTGGCAAATATAGTTTCATTATTGCTTCCATTACAATAAACACCTACTGACTCTAGTCACTCTCTCATAACTGTCTACTATTTGTCACGATTTTTATCTTCGAAAATGTGCAATTGATGCATGTATAATGAGGTGCCCTGTTTTATCAATGTGTGAGGTACTTGGTGAATGTTGTTGGTACTTTGTTTAATGTCCTTATCTGGTTGTTGTCAATAAGACTTTAATGTTGGTTTTGTTGTTGGTCTTTTGAAGAAATATTATGTTTCTTTAGTGGAAGCAGGCTTGTTAACAAATGCATGTCAATGCATTTGAATGCAAATGTTTTACTTGATTCAAATGCAAATGCAAATGCCAATTTCCAGGAATGCATTCAAAGTGGGGGTTGCACTCAAATGCAAATGTTTTGGTTACATATTTGCAAATGCATTTGAATTAATTTCAAATGTTTTGGCTTTATATTAACATTTTGTTTTTTGAAGAAAAAACAACGTAATGTATACAAACACATTATTAATTTATTTAATAATACAGTAGTACATTATTGTAACCACTAAGTGAGTAAGTCCCACTGCATCAACATGTCTGTAGTCATACACTGAGTCACGCGGTTCCAGGCCTGCAGAGGTGGTAGAAATGGGAGGGACGAATAGACAATTGATAGTTAACTGCAAACTATGGCAGGGAATGAAAGACTAATCATTCAGGTAGGCCAAAATGGAAGGGAAACCCAAGACAATAGACTGTCCACTGGTGGGGTCACTAGAATGATAACCTGGTGGATAATTACACCTACCACTAATCACTCTCTCTCTCTCTCTCTCTCTCTCTCTCTCTCTCTCTCTCTCTCTCTCTCTCTCTCTCTCTCTCTCTCTCTCTCTCTCTCTCTCTCTCTCTTCTCTCTCTCTCTCTCTCTCTCTCTCTCTCTCTCTCTCTCTCTCTCTCTCTCTCTCTCTCTCTCTGGCTGTAAATATGTAGGGCTGGCATAGTTAATGTTTATTCCTCCTAATGAGCTGCCACCCCACAACCCACCCCAACAGTGCCAACTCAACGCAAGGAAAATGAAAGTACATTCACAGGTCAGACAATTTATTTATTCTATTTGATAATCTGCTGAAGTTACTGCTCACTACAGAGCACTTTTTCCAATGGCTGTTGTGAACTTGTGAAAGTGAATCTAACAATAATTATTCAAAGAATTACGCGTGCATTTGATTGCACATTTGATAGTGCATATGACAAATCAAATGTTTGTGGGTCACATTCAAATACAAATGAGTTTACAATTCATGGAAGCATTTGAATACACATTTAAATACTCAACATTCAAATGCGCATTCAAATGCATTTGCATTTGTTAACAAGCCTGAATGGAAGTAGGTGGTTTGTGTTGATATTCATAATCCTCCATCGCTATGGTTACTGCTGCATCTCAGGCTCAAGTCTACATCATTATGTTACCTCACAGTAAGTCATATTTAAGATTGAGCGCTAACAAAACCTTTCTTTAACAAAAAACTAGATTCTGTGTTTCCACAGGAATACCATTTAATGGCATATTTGTTTCATAGTTTGGTATAACATAAACTTCTTAAATGCCAAACTCTCACACAAAATGTCGATGTGATTATGAGAAGTTTTCAATGTAATTCACTAATCATTTAATATATATATATATATATATATATATATATATATATATATATATATATATATATATATATATATATATATATATATATATAAATATATATATTCAGTGGATCATTGCAATGTTTTTAAACTTTTATAATTAGATTCAGGCCTCTGTAGGTAGATAAGCCAAGAGGAAGAAACAACCGTATCAGTTATATAACGGGAGCACACCAGTTAGTGTAGCAGGGCGTGGTTGTTTCACACTCTCATGCTGATCGGTCCATGTAACTCTATAACCCACTTATCATAAACAAATCATACATGAAACAGTCTAGACACATGAAGATGGCTCTCTATATGGATATGTACACTGATTTTCAATTGAGAACAATTCAGAAAGGTCATAAAAATAGCAACGACAAAAGCTAACACATACCACTTGAGCATATCGTACAAAGTGAACCCTGTCTGCAGTGATCTGTACACGGTGTTGAGATGGGTGACTGTGTCATGGTGAGGTGTACGTTACAGCCAGGAGCTGTTCACCTGTTGCATCACAGGTTATTATGACAATGTTGTACTTGTACTTGTACTGTACCTCGCACTATGTAATGTTATATGTCAACCAGCCAGGTGTGTTGTACTTGTACTTGTACTGTACCTCGCACTATGTAATGTTATATGTCAACCAGCCAGGTGTGTTGTACTTGTACTTGTACTGTACCTCGCACTATGTAATGTTATATGTCAACCAGCCAGGTGTGTTGTACTTCTACTTGTACTGTACCTCGCACTATGTAATGTTATATGTCAACCAGCCAGGTGTGTTGTACTTCTACTTGTACTGTACCTCGCACTATGTAATGTTATATGTCAACCAGCCAGGTGTGCTAATGACGGGCTGATTATTATGTCTCATACTCTAAGTACAAGTCAAGATACTTTGTTCATTGTCTCTGAATTACAGTTGTTAGAAGTGACGAGAAACTAAACTGAATAAATGGTTGTCTACTATGACCAGGTGTCCACTACAGACAGTTGACTGCTATTACGTCCAGGTGTCCACTACAGACAGTTTAATGCTATGTCCAGGTGTCCACTACAGAGAGTTTAATGCTATGTCCAGGTGTCCACTACAGACTGTTGACTACTATGCCCAGGTGTCCACTACAGACAGTTGACTACTACGTCCAGGTGTCCACTACAGACAGTTGACTACAATGTCCAGGTGTCCACTACAGACAGTTGAGTACTACGTCCAAGTCTTCATTACAGACAGTTGACTACTACGTCCAAGTGTCCACTACAGACAGGTGACCACTATGTCCAGGTGTCCACTACAGACAGTTGACTACTACATCCAAGTCTTCAGTACAGACAGATTACTACTACGTCGAGGTGTCCACTACAGACTGTTGACTACTTTGTCCAGGTGTCAACTAGAGACAATTGACTACTATGTCCAACTGTCCACTACAGACAGTTGACTACTATGTCCAGGTGTCCACTACAGACTGTTGACTACTATGTCCAGGTGTCCACTACAGACTGTTGACTACTATGCCCTGGTGTCCACTACAGACAGTTGACTACTATGCCCAGGTGTCCACTACTGACAGTTGACTACTATGCCCAGGTGTCCACTACAGACAGTTGACTACTATGTCCAGGTGTCCACTAGAGACAGTTGACTACTACGTCCAATTGTCCACTACAGACTGTTGACTACTATGCCCAGGTGTCCACTACAGACAGTTGACTACTATGCCCAGGTGTCCACTACAGACTGTTGACTACTATGTCCAGGTGTCCACTACAGACTGTTGACTACTATGTCCAGGTGTCCACTACTGACAGTTGACTACTACATCCAGGTGTCCACTACAGACAGTTGACTACTATGCCCAGGTGTCCACTACAGACAGTTGACTACTATGTCCAGGTGTCCACTACAGACAGTTGACTACTATGTCCAGGTGTCCACTAGAGACAGTTGACTACTACGTCCAATTGTCCACTACAGACTGTTGACTACTATGCCCAGGTGTCCACTACAGACAGTTGACTACTATGTCCAGGTGTCCACTACAGACAGTTCACTACTACGTCCAGGTATCAACTACAGACAGTTGACTGCTAAGACCAGATGTCCACTACAGACAGTTTACTACCTGTACTATGACCAGGTGTCCACTAGACAGTTGACTACTACGTCCAGGTGTCCACTACAAATAGATGACTACTACGACCAGGTGTCCACTAAAGATAGGTTGTCATCACACCTTATAACCACTACTTCACTTATGAGATTGTGTGCTATGACCACGTGAATTGTGATGATTGCAGTCACACATTTTTTTGGTATAATTAGACATATTTAGAGATCATTCTTTTACTGTTTTGAAACTCTGAGTCAGAGCTGAGTGGGTAGTAAAAGCGTGAGTGGAGAAAGATAAAGGTACGTTCTTATATAGCGCGGTATCCAGTCCTTGGGACTGCTCAAAGCGCTTTACACTTCGCCCCCTGGCAGACCTGTTCATTCCATCGCCATCTCTACTTCTCTGGGAAGTATCCAGCCATGCTGCAATTACTGCATGAAGACTATTCGTTCACATATCCACCTGTGTCTAGCCAGGTACTTATTTATACAGCTGAGTGAACTGTGGCAACGTGGGACAAAAAAAATTGCCAAAGTTCTGAAATGGCAGCAAGAGGATTTGAAACCGGGTTCTCTCAATTGAGAGTCTGATGTTCTAACCACAGTGCCACTGCGCCCAACATTAACACACATTCTAGGTGGCATTGTTCTGTGTCCAAATGACTGGAAAAAAGTAGATGAGTCATTTTTTAAACTGTACTTCCGTCTGAAGCAGGAACTAATACCATTGTCAGGTCAGACAAAGAACTGGGAAGGGAACGCAGAAAGTAAAGATCAAGTGAATATTTGTGAACTGTGTCACCACCCCTGTCTGTATGTGTCACTAGCATCATGACACGTCGGAGTTCTCTTGCATTTATTACTAACCACACCCTTATAAAGACTCTTTATGGCCCTGGTCAGGGTTCAGAGCATGCTTTGTCACACGATGACATTCTGTGCAGTAACTCACATTGTAATCAGGATTATTGTTTCGTGGTTGACAGAGTCTGTGCTGCACTCAATGACAGGTTTCACACCTAGATGAATCACCAACTGATTACATTTTGAAATATAAACCTGTGGATTTCAAATGTTGTTTACACAAACTGGAATTTCCATTTGAAAAGCAAATTTTTTTTCAAAAACATTAATTGCATTAAATCTATCCATTTCCCACGACCATGGAATTTCTGTTTGAAAAGGGGAATTCTGTTTCAAAACATTTATTCAGTCCATTTTTGGTGATTGCAGAAAATCAATACCCTAAATGTCATAGTTGCTAGTTTATTGTAGCTGGTAATTTGCTCGGTGGAAAATCAACAATACTAACTTATAAACCACAAAATTTAAAGACACATGTATGGGAACAAACACTTCACAATGTAAACTTGGATGTAAAAACATACTCCACAAACACTGGAGAATATCTATGTTCGTAAACTTATAAACGTACTATTTTGCTTTGTCGTGTATGTGCATCCTTCAAAACATATTTTTGTCACATATAAGTTTATAACTGGCTAAACTTTTGCCTTATACGAAGTGCTGGATACTTCACATCATCTTATATAGACACCAGGGTCAAATTTGGTTTGCCGACCAACACTGACCAGTGGTTGGTCAACAATAAAACCAATGTAAGACGTAAGAACAGGAAACAGGAAACAAGAAATATTTATTCGTCCTAAAGACAACAAAACGGAGCATTCAACACAAAAACCATACAATATATTACATCTAAGTCAACATAAGAAAACAAAGTGGTAAGAATATAGAGTACGGTCTGAAAATAAAAGATAATATCATATAAGGGACGGGAGACTCCTACTAAGACTAAAAATTAATCGCTAACGTAGGAGCCACCAAAAATGTGTGATGCATGCATTCATGTCCATCCGACCAATCTAAGCCGAATGAGAATACCCATGCATCGGCACACAGCTTCTATCGTCCCTAAACGTAATATCAATAACACTAATATCGATCACTACACTAGCACAAACAGAAAAATAATTGTATATTATGAAACAAAAACAATACAAAGAAAATCACTGCACTACGGGCAAATGCTCTCTCTTGTTTCTATGATGCTATGTTGGTTGCCATGGTGACCAAAGCAATATTGGTTGGTTGGTATGACATCAGTCTGACCAATGCAGGTCAGACTGAATGCGTTCAACTTACGTTGCGATTACTGGTCAGTGTCAGTCTCGGCCCAGACAGAGTTTAATGTCTCAAGTCTCAACTGAAAGAGCATGCTGCACTATTTTAAGTACATGACAAAATCTGGTACCACCTTACATGGGGATCATTTTCTCTCCAGCACATTTGGTTAAAGCGTGTTACGCTAGCTTGCGTTACTAACTACTAGTACTGTTGTACATAAAATGCATGTAGCACACTTAGTGTAGTATAGTAGTTAGATAGTATTGCCTAATTTCATAAACCAATCATTTCAGAATGTTGTACCATGTTATTGGAAACTGGATGGACCATATATATCACTTGAGGTACAAGTTGTGCATCAAGTATGCAGTCAGATGCTGACACTGTATTCCTACCCATCATGGGGCCTGAACCAAGATCCTTTCCTGAACAGTGGCTGTGTTGCCTCCAAAACTACTGAGGCTGCTCAAATCTTACAAACAAAACTCCTATAAATATCAACACCAAACCTACAGAGAAAGTTTAGCGAGTGAAGACAGCCAACTAACCATGCGAACAACTCACTTGTGGTGATTGTCGGAATGCTTGTCCAGTCCTATATATCCACTTTATGATGTTGGACAAACTTTGTTGGACTGGACGATCATTGAGGCTCATCCAGTCAGTAGCTTACAAGAGTCGTGTGCTCCTGGTCAAGGAATTCCTCACGGACGTTGGCCTCATTGCTGGAAGCACACAGAACCACAGCAGATAACTGCTGTCAATGGCTCGTTCACAGCCGCATGCCAAAGTAGTGATAAACATTGACAGGCATGGCTGACTGCACAAGGCTTTGGTTGAGTGCACGTGAGACAATGGTAAACATAGGGGAACCAAAGGAAGGGAGTGTGTCAAATAACAAGGGTTAATAGTGCTCAGGTATACAAGTACTGTATAGACATGTGCATGTATATATGTATGAATATGCGTGCATGTGTGTAATATATATGTATGTTAATAGCGAGTTTGTGGCTGAATTGGACAATATCTGTGTAATTATGTTTTACACATGCGTCTGCACGCACATGCATAACGTTAAGGTTAGAACACACTATTCTATTGTTTTCAATATTAACATCCTATCCTACAATATTTCACTATCTGCCTTAGTTTGTTTCATACAATGAGATTTAGAGGAGATCAAATTGAAGTCTTTAAGATTTTGAATGGGTAAGAAAATATTGATAGAAATATTTGTTCTCACTTAAGGACAGAAGAAGAAAGAGAGGACACGAAGCAACCCTAGTGAAGGATCAGTGTAGATTAGATATTAGAAAGGGCACCTTAGAACATACTCATTCCCTTGTCATATCATATCAATTCTCTTTTTAACACATTCATACAATTAGCATTTGCACAATCAGAAGATAATTTGTTCCATTCCATCCATTGAAGGGAACAGGGGGGTTGTGCCAGTAGTTCCGGTGGGGGAACAGTAGATGATAAAGTGGGGAAAGACACAAGAGATGCTAGGGAGAGCTCACCGCAGCCTGGGAGGAAGCTGAGAGGAGGGAAGGTGACAGGTCGTAGGGAGACAGGACGTAAGGAGACGGGAAGGAAAGGAACGGGAGGGAAGACAACCGGAGCGAAGGAGAGGGGAGTAGGGGAGACAGGAGGGAAGGAGAAGGGAGTGGGGGAGACAGGAGGGAAGGAGAAGGGATTGGGGGAGACGGGAGGGAAAACAACCGGAGTGAAGGAGAGGGAAGTGGGAGAGACAAGAGCAAAGGAGTGGGAAGTGGGGGAGACAGGAGCGAAGGTGACAGGAGGAAAGGGGTCAGGACAGAATGTGATGGAGGGGATCGAACGGAAGAGTTATTCTGCAGCAGTGATAGAGGGGGTGAGGAAGAGAGCGAGGGTGTTTGTGGGGGATTCGATAGTTAGGAAGACCGACAGAGTCTTAAACAAGGGAGATGATGTGGTGGTCTGCTTGCCTGGAGCCAAAATAGAGGCGATAACTGAGAGGGTAAAAAACATCGTAGGCTCGGGTAAGGGTGGATCTGTTTTAGTACACGTAGGGACAAATAACGTAGAGAGGGAGGGTACAACTGCCATAGTTAGGAAATATAGGCAGTTGGTCAGAACACTAAAACAGACGCGGGTTGAGCAGGTAATACTGTCAGGGATTTTACCTGTAATGGGCAGGAGGGGTCACAAATATCGAAATTGTCGGGGGATGGCAATTAACATGTTAGTCCAGAAGTTATGTAGGGAAGAGGAAGTTGGATTTGTGGATTTATGGGGAAGTTTTGTTGGGAGGGCTGATATGTACATGAAGGATGGGCTTCATTTAAGTGGAAAGGGGGCGGCAGTATTCGCGGACAAACTTTCAGCAGCAGTAGATAGTGACTTGGGTACAATGACAAATATTTTTGGAAGTAAACATTCTTTAAACTAGAAGTGCAGGGGGGTTACCTAGAGGTGTCTCAAGCAGAACAAGAGGCCACTAGCACAGATAAACCAATATCAAATCATCCGAAAAACATCTCTGAAAAAGGTTATAGATGCGTATGTTTAAATGCAAGGAGCATAGTAAATAAGAAAAACGAATTAAACATTATGGTAGAAGATATTGACCCTCACATAATTGGTAAAACTGAATCATGGGCCAACATAGATATAACAGATGCTGAATTATGACTGACAGGATATGTAATGTTTAGGAAAGATCGAATAGGAAGAAGGGGCGGGGGAGTTATTTTATATGTTAAAGAATCTATTCAGGCTTATGAAATAAAACTAGAAAGGGAAGCAGATTGCGATGAAGCTGTTTGGTGCAAAATTGTTTCAGGAAATTCAAAATTAACTATTGGATTAGTTTACCGAAGTCCAAACATAAACGAAGAGGACAACACAAAAATAAAAAACGCTATAAAGGAAGTTAGTAAAGGGGAATGTATCATAATGGGAGATTTTAACCATTGACACATACAATGGAATTCTCTAGAGAGCACAGGGATTGAGGACCAACAATTTCTATTTTTAATCCAGGATAGCTTTCTTACTCAGCACGTACTAGAACCAACCAGGGGAGAAAATGTATTAGATATAGTTTTGTCATCACAAAAAGAATTAGTGGATAATGTAAAAATATTTGAACCATTGGGTAATAGTGACCATAATCAAATACATTTTGACATCAATGTAAAATCAGAAAGTAAAAATAAGAAAACGTACAAGAGAAACTTCCACAAAGGTAACTACAAAGATATGAGAAAATACTTAGCAAAGCTAGATTGGAATAACATGCTGATGAATAAGACCGCAATTGAATGTTGGAATATTCTAAAATATGAAATTGAGAATATCATCGATAAATTTGTTCCCTTCCAAAAACAAGGAAAACGGTGTAGAAAGAAACACTTGTCAAAAGAGGCTATTAGAAAAATAATGCTAAAACAAACTATGTGGCGGGTTTATAGGCGTACCAGAAAGGACGAAGACTATGCAAAATACAAAGAGGCACTTAATGCAGCTACAACTGAAATCAGACAATCTAAAAGAAGCTATGAGCAAAAACTAGCATGTAACATAAAAAATGACAGCAAGAGTTTTTATGCATATATCAGGAGTAAACAAAACGTACAAGACAAGGTTGGACCTCTAGAAGACAGTGCTGGAAATATAATATCACAGGGGTTTTTAATGGCGGAAGACCTAAATGGTTACTTCAGTTCAGTGTTTACCAAAGAAGATATTAGTTCATTACCAGTTGTTGATGCTAAATTTCAGGGGGCTAAATCTGACTATTTAGGTCCGTTAGTTGTAACTCCAGAATTGGTAGCTAAGAAAATAAAGGCAATGAAGGATAACAAATCACCGGGAGTGGATGGGATTCCTCCAAAATTACTAATAGAAACAGTAGAACAAATCAGTATACCACTTGCAAGAGTATTCAACTTGTCATTAAAAGAGGGTGTTGTTCCGTTTGAATGGAAAGAAGCAAACATCATACCATTATTTAAAAAGGGTTCGAGAAATAAGTCAGAGAATTACAGACCAGTGAGCTTAACGTCAGTGATTTGTAAATTATTAGAAAGGTTAATTAAAGACCATATGGTGGAATTCCTCGTTAAGCATAAATTATTAAATTCATCTCAACATGGATTCCTTAAAGCGAGGTCATGCTTAACAAATATGTTATGTTTTTTGGAAGAAATCACTAAATGGATAGATGTGGGATCGCCAGTAGATATTATCTACTTAGATTTTCAGAAAGCGTTTGACAAAGTGCCACATCAAAGATTACTACTTAAATTAAAAGCCCATGGTATCGGGGATAGCATAACTGACTGGATAGAACAATGGCTGACTGACAGAAGACAACGAGTTGTAGTAGATGGAGAAGTTTCAAATTGGAAATCGGTTTTGAGTGGGGTACCTCAAGGATCAGTATTAGGACCTATATTATTCTTAATTTATATCAATGACTTGGACGACAGTATAACAAGTAACGTACTGAAATTTGCGGATGACACAAAACTGTTTAGAAAGGTTAATACTGATGGTGATAAACAACATTTACAAAACGATCTAGACAGATTAGTGAAATGGTCTGAGAAATGGCAGATGTTGTTCAATTTTGGGAAATGTAAATGCCTACATACAGGACATAGGAACTTGAATGTAAACTATAAAATGGGAGATACTGTTCTGGGTACTACTGTAAAAGAAAAGGACTTAGGAGTTACAATAAGCGCTGATATGAAAGTTTCAGAGCAGTGTGGTATTGCAGCTTCAAAGGGTAATCAAATTCTTGGATTGATTAGAAGAAACATAACATACAAGGGAAAAAAGTTAATTATACCTCTTTATAAAGCAATAGTTAGACCTCATTTAGAATACTGTATACAAGCATGGAGACCATATCGTAAGAAGGATATAGATACGCTTGAACGCATACAAAGGAGAGCAACTAAAATGATTCCAGAACTGAGAGACCTTAGTTATGGAGAACGCTTGAAAGAATGTGGTTTAACAACTCTAGAGACAAGGAGGTTAAGAGGAGATCAGATTGAAGTTTTTAAGATATTGAATGGGTATGAAAATATTGATAGAAATATGTTTTTCTCACTCAAGGATAGCAGAACTAGAGGACATGAGGTAAAATTAGTAAAGGATCAATGTAGATTGGACATCAGGAAGCACTCGTTCTCACAGAGGACAATAAATGAATGGAACAAATTGTCTACAGATTGTGTAACTGTTAGCAGCGTGAATATGTTTAAAAACAAGGTTGACACATATCTCAGGAGGGCAGGCTATAAGTAGATGAACATTGTTGGACTCTCGGTAAGCCAATGGCTTCCTTGTCCACTTGCCATCTGGGCCTTTGGCTTGGATGGCAAATCTTGTTCCATTAATCTATCATCCTCTGCGAGAATGAGTACATTCTCATATGCAGCGTATGCTGTTCTTTTACTGATGATATTTTGGTTCCTCAAGATTTATAAATAATGTCTAGGCAATTAGTAAGCAGGTGGTCAAAGGACAGTATCCCCATGCATAGTAATACTATTGTGTGATATTGTTCATGAACATGATGTGTCAAATATTTCATGTAAATTGGTCACAGAAATAGCCACTTGTTAGTGTTGTTAGTGAAGGTTGGAATGTAAACTTTTGTTTCTCATATTTGTTAATCATATTCCTTGTTGACATGACTTCATGAAAGCATATTGTGCAGTAGGTATACATATATCCTGTTAGCATAGTCCATACTGCCATTTGTCAACAACTATTCCAAAACAACTTGTTCAGACATGTCAGTGTTATTTATTTTATTCTTACAAATACAATTAAAATGTCACTATACTCTGGTATCATATTTGGTTTTATAGCAAAATTCTCTTTCTTTTAATGGTACAAACGAGACCTGCCCAGCAAAGGTAGTATCAAAGAAACCAATTGATCTATGAATCACTCAGACACGTCTACACACCACACCAACATCGTAACACTATAAGCACCACACTTATGCCACAACACAGACACTCACCGTTCCCACGTAGTCCATTAGCGAAGCATATTTGCTGAACTATAAACAAAGTGCGCGATCAGAATCTGGCAAAGCCACTGCGTGCCCACACATATTCCACGACAGTCGCGGTCAATGAACAGTTCACTCAGAACTGGTTTTGCACAGTAACAAAACTAAAATAGGCTGCTCTTATAAGATGCAGTCATGCATGTCCAAGCAGCATAAACTCTCATTCAGTGGGTTAGGTGTTTACTGGGTGTGATGACAAGGGGGAAACAGAGCCCAGACATGTAATATGCATCCACTCATGTGAATGTCAGAGTTCGCATTACAGCTGGGGCTATAGTGAGACAACACCAATTGCAAATGTGAGCATTACATCAAATATGATTAATTAAAGAACAATAATGTGGCTAATTAAGACCAATTATGAAGTGTGTCTTCAGGCAATATTGGGTCACACATTGAGTGTTGCCAAATTAAATTGGGTGACAGCTGTTTCGAAGAGACAGCCCTACAGGTCTGTAATTATGCAATTTAATTCACGTAAACTGGCCATAAACTGTAGAGGCCCAGCAACTAAAATAATGTTATACATACAGCTCTCCAAGTGGGTTAGCATCGAAACAAACAGCCACTTCAGCAATTAACATTGTGATGTTATAAGTATTTAGCATCTTAGCTTAAATGCTGGCTTTAGCCCGGTGGTTTGACGGTTTCAACTGTCAACACACTCAGGAATGTAACAAGTTGTCAACATTTCTTTCCATAATCTACCAGCCGTAAACACATCATGTCTAACTCCTGACTGAGAACAACACTGCATTCTATGAATGTCCACTGCATTATGTAGCTAGAATTAATGATCAACTATTGAATACCCTTTAAAATTAGTAAAGGAGGAGCAGTTTTGCTTCCTGGAGGATAATTCCATGGAGGAGCAGTCTTGCCCCCAGGAGATAATTCCATGGAGGAGAAGTCTTGCCCCCTGGGGGATAATTCCATGGAGGAGCAGTCTTGCCCCCTGGAGGATAATTCCATGTCATGCCCCTGGGGCATAATTCCATGGAAGAATAGTCATGCCCCCTGGGTGATAATTACATGGATGAGCAGTCATGTCCCCTGGGTGATACTTCCAGGGGGAGCAATCATGTCCCCTGGGTGATACTTCCAGGGGGAGCAATCATGTCCCCTGGGTGATACTTCCAGGGGGAGCAATCACGCCCTCATAAAGCTCCACTGTTTAACCTGAAACTATTACAAAGTACCTGTGTGTAACTGTTTCGTTTGTATATTCTGTATGTTTGTATACAGTTTCGAAAAATAAACTCACTCACACACACTCTAAAGGTAATTTATATGCAGTAATTTGCAGATTCCATAGAATATAAATGGAACATTCATGCTTAAAATCAAATGGACGTATGCAGACACAGGATTTATGAATTTCCATTTATTTGTCCACTGACCCACTCAGCGGCAGTGTAAAGCAAACAAGATCAACCAAAAACAGACAGGAAGGCTCATTTTAACAAAATGGAAATGTGCAATATGTGAAAATATAATATGACTTGTATACTGATATTTAATGGGTAAGCACTGTGTAAATGAGCTAGAAAATACAGTTCCTTCAGCTGCGTCAAAGTTTTGCATTCACAACTGCCAACTAAGCCAAGTTATTGATTACAAATAAAAACATTGTAGTTTTAACACATTCATACAATGAATGTTACTGCACATTTCAACAGATGCTGTTACAGACTATAATCAATAATGCAATAAAAAATAACTCCACCACTGCCAGCACAAGTTAGCCAGCCACAAGATGGCAGCACAAGTTAGCCAGCCAAAATGGCAGCACAAGTTTATCAACCATCCACAAGATGGCAGCATACATCTCAAAACAGGAAAAAATGTAGGTGAACTAGTGTAGCTTAAATTAAAATAATCTGAAACATATACAAGATGACACAGCATATTTAAGCATGGAATTAAGAACCCTAGTGAGATAACAGAGCCATAACTGCTTCAAAATTGTAAGAATTCTGAAAACATATAAACAAACTTGAAATGGAGAGATTACCATCAAGACGTCATAGTGAAAAAATGTTGGCTTAAATAATAAGATAGATGAAGAGAGAAATCTACAACACCATATTAGGTTATTGAGAAGAAAGACAGACACATATGACAAGCACTAGTTCATTTGTGGACGGATTAATTAGTTTACTTCTTCACCACTTGTATAACATCTTCATGGCACATCAAGTGTTGCACGCCCACTCGCTGCGGGCTGTACTTTGCACTTTTCCCCTGAAACAAGTCAGTAGTCGAGTTCTCAGACGGCAAAGAAACTCACATATTTGCACATAATCCCATGCTTTACAACACAGAATGGTTTTGTTTTATAAATGAAATATTGATCTATTTATAAGGCAATCTTCCAGATTCGTCTGTATAGAATTCCAACTGATATAAGTCACATTACTGACATATCTTTGCAAATTTCACATTCAAACTGATATTTATGATAAACTGAGATTGTACCATTTCACTTGTTCATAATTTTACAGATAATGTGTCCATATGTTCATTATATTAACACCAACAGCAGCGATTTTAAGAACCTCAGTTTATCTACATAAAACCTGCTTCATATAAACATACTTGATGCTGGATGGGTGATCCACGAGATGCATGGGCTACCTGGACCTATATTGTAAAACTTGCACACCCAGGAGAGTGGCACACTGACCCTTACCCAGACTAAGGCGTATTTGAACTGCGACTTGAGCTGTCTGTGGATCACATGACACTGAAAACAAAAACATGTACGTCAAACTAATAAATATCTTTGAGAAAACGTCTGAGCCTTAACTACATGGACTAGTATCTATGTTTTAATGTGAAATAATATATGTGCCATTGTCAGTTCATGCATTTTACTAATAGTTAACCTGTGAACGTGTTTCAAAGTTATCAATTATTACAAAATAATTTAACATATTTCTTACAGACAAATCTTAGTTTGAAATACATTATCCCATGGAAAATTTAACAAAATGTAATTATGTAATACATAATTACAAACTGCTTTATAAAGCCGAGTGTTATTAGTGAAGCCTACTTTATCAACCTTACTGGACTCAATATTGAACTGTAATAAAACAAAACAGTTAATATTACAAATAATTGCAATTAAACGCAGCAGCATTTTATAAATAACCTTCAATAATGATATCACACCATTTATTGCAAAGTCACAAAGTGTGATTAATGCTATGCTACTGTATCATTGTAAAAAAAATTGTGGGACAAAAATATTCAATATTGAAATAATCTGAGATTGCTTCACCTGATTTATTTAAGAGTTTTTGTCAGTACCTGCTGTGGACTATGGCACACACCTTACTGAGACCATGTCCTGGTAGCTACAAAGCTGTTACATTTGGCAGTGATGACTCTCTTTAAAGTGTGTATCAGCCATGATATGTAAATTGTTGTGAAATCCTAAACGACTTACCACATGTTCGACATTGCAACCCCGCCGCAGGATGAGACCCCCCTCAAAGTCTGGATGCTCTGCAGGCAGCAACAAGAACTTTACACTGGGTTATGCTCAGTGTATAATCGACACAGTCGGTACACACTAACATAATGATACAAGCTTGATACACCACTCTGATACATGCTTGACACACCACTCTTGTGATATAAGCTTGATACACCACTCTTATGATACGAGCTTGACACACCACTCTTACAATACATGCTCGACACATCACTCTTATGATACACGCTCGACACACTACTCTTAACGATACAGGCTCGACACACCACTCTTAACGATACACTCGACACACCACTATTATGATACATGCTTGACAAACCACTCTTATGATACATGTTCAACACACCATTCTTACGATACATGCTTGACACACCACTACTTATGATACAAGCTTGACCCACCATTCTTATGATACATGCTTGACACAATACTCTTATAATACACGCCTGACACACTACTCTCATGACACATGCTTGACACACCACTCTTATGATACATGCTCAACACACCACTCTTATGATGCACACTCAACACACCACTACTATGATAAATGCTTGACATCACTCGTATGATACACGCTTGACACATCATTCTTATGACACTGCTTGACACACCACTCTTATGATACATGCATGACACACCACTTTTATTATGCACACTCGACACACCACTATTATGATACACACTTGACACACCACTCTTATGATACATGCTTGACACACCACTCTTATGATGCACACTTGACACACTACTCTTACGATACATGCTCGACACACCATTCTTATGATACATGTTTGATGCACCATGCTTATGATACAAGCTTGACACACTACTCTTATAATACACGCTTGGCACACTACTCTCATCACACATGCTCGACACACCAGTCTTATGATACATGCTCAACACACCACTCTTATGATGCACACTCGACACACCACTACTATGATAAATGCTTGACACATCACTCTTATGATACATGCTTGACACATCATTCTTATGACACTGCTTGACACAACACTCTTATGATACATGCGTGAAACACCACTTTTACGATGCACACTCAACCCACCACTATTACGATACACACTTGACACACCACTCTTATGATACATGCTTGACACACCACTCTTATGATGCACGCTCAACACCAACACTGATGACACATTCAACATACAGCTGTACATATACACCAAAAACTGCTGACAAACCTAGTACACAAACTTGACACTATATGCACTTAGTTGTATGTAAACATGTACTACAAGCTCTACAAGCCATTAAGGACAAGAGACTTAGTTGTATGTAAACAAGTACTACAAGCTCTACAAGCCTTTAAGGACAGGAGACTTAGTTGTATGTAAACATGTACTACAAGCTCTACAAGCCTTTAAGGACAAGAGACTTAGTTGTATGTAAACATGTACTACAAGCTCTACAAGCCTTTAAGGACAGGAGACTTAGTTGTATGTAAACATGTACTACAAGCTCTACATGCTTTTAAGGACAAGAGACTTAGTTGTATGTAAACAAGTACTACAAGCTCTACAAGCCTTTAAGGACAGGAGACTTAGTTGTATGTAAACATGTACTACAAGCTCTACAAGCCATTAAGGACAAGAGACTTAGTTGTATGTAAACAAGTACTACAAGCCTTTAAGGACAGGAGACTTAGTTGTATGTAAACAAGTACTACAAGCTCTACAAGCCTTTAAGGACAGGAGACTTAGTTGTATGTAAACATGTACTACAAGCTCTACAAGCCTTTAAGGACAGGAGACTTAGTTGTATGTAAACATGTACTACAAGCTCTACATGCCTTTAAGGACAAGAGACATAGTTGTATGTAAACAAGTACTACAAGCTCTACAAGCCTTTAAGGACAGGAGACTTAGTTGTATGTAAACATGTACTACAAGCTCTACAAGCCATTAAGGACAAGAGACTTAGTTGTATGTAAACAAGTACTACAAGCTCTACAAGCCTTTAAGGACAGGAGACTTAGTTGTATGTAAACATGTACTACAAGCTCTACAAGCCTTTAAGGACAGGAGACTTAGTTGTATGTAAACATGTACTACAAGCTCTACAAGCCTTTAACGACAGGAGACTTAGTTGTATGTAAACAAGTACTACAAGCTCTACAAGCCTTTAAGGACAGGAGACTTAGTTGTATGTAAACAAGTACTACAAGCTCTACAAGCCTTTAAGGACAGGAGACTTAGTTGTATGTAAACAAGTATTACAAGCTCTACAAGCCTTTAAGGACAAGATACTTAGTTGTATGTAAACATGTACTACAAGCTCTACAAGCTCTACAAGCCATTAAGGACAGGAGACTTAGTTGTATGTAAACATGTACTACAAGCTCTACAAGCTCTACAAGCCTTTAAGGACAGGAGACTTAGTTGTATGTAAACAAGTACTACAAGCTCTACAAGCCATTAAGGACAAGAGACTTAGTTGTATGTAAACAAGTACTACAAGCCTTTAAGGACAGGAGACTTAGTTGTATGTAAACAAGTACTACAAGCTCTACAAGCCTTTAAGGACAGGAGACTTAGTTGTATGTAAACAAGTACTACAAGCTCTACAAGCCTTTAAGGACAAGAGACTTAGTTGTATGTAAACATGTACTACAAGCTCTACAAGCCAATAAGGACAGGAGACTTAGTTGTATGTAAACATGTACTACAAGTCTTTAAGGACAGGAGACTTAGTTGTATGTAAACATGTACTGCAAGCTCTACAAGTCTTTAAGGACAGGATACTTAGTCGTAAGTAAATGTGTAGAACAAGCTCTACAAGTCTTTAAGGACAGGATACTTAGCCTTAAGTAAATGTGTAGAACAAGCTCTACAAG
The DNA here is from genome assembly GCA_963662155.1 of Lamellibrachia columna. NCBI lineage: Eukaryota > Metazoa > Annelida > Polychaeta > Sabellida > Siboglinidae > Lamellibrachia > Lamellibrachia columna. Next base: position 28,594,893 of record OY759266.1, on the reverse strand, counting down.
CCTTTAAGGACAGGAGACTTAGTTGTATGTAAACATGTACTACAAGCTCTACAAGCCTTTAAGGACAGGATACTTAGCCTTAAGTAAATGTGTAGAACAAGCTCTACAAGCCTTTAAGGACAAGAGACTTAGTTGTATGTAAACATGTACTACAAGCTCTACAAGTCTTTAAGGACAGGATACTTAGCCTTAAGTAAATGTGTAGAACAAGCTCTACAAGTCTTTAAGGACAGGATACTTAGCCTTAAGTAAATGTGTAGAACAAGCTCTACAAGTCTTTAAGGACAGGAGACTTAGTTGTATGTAAACATGTACTACAAGCTCTACAAGTCTTTAAGGACAGGATACTTAGTCGTAAGTAAATGTGTAGAACAAGCTCTACAAGTCTTTAAGGACAGGAGACTTAGTTGTATGTAAACATGTACTACAAGCTCTACAAGCCTTTAAGGACAGGATACTTAGCCTTAAGTAAATGTGTAGAACAAGCTCTACAAGCCTTTAAGGACAAGAGACTTAGTTGTATGTAAACATGTACTACAAGCTCTACAAGTCTTTAAGGACAGGATACTTAGCCTTAAGTAAATGTGTAGAACAAGCTCTACAAGTCTTTAAGGACAGGAGACTTAGTTGTATGTAAACATGTACTACAAGCTCTACAAGTCTTTAAGGACAGGATACTTAGTCGTAAGTAAATGTGTAGAACAAGCTCTACAAGTCTTTAAGGACAGGATACTTAGCCTTAAGTAAATGTGTAGAACAAGCTCTACAAGCCTTTAAGGACAGGAGACTTAGTTGTATGTAAACATGTACTACAAGCTCTACAAGCCTTTAAGGACAGGATACTTAGCCTTAAGTAAATGTGTAGAACAAGCTCTACAAGCCTTTAAGGACAAGAGACTTAGTTGTATGTAAACAAGTACTACAAGCTCTACAAGCCTTTAAGGACAAGAGACTTAGTTGTATGTAAACATGTACTACAAGCTCTACAAGCCATTAAGGACAGGAGACTTAGTTGTATGTAAACATGTACTACAAGCTCTACAAGCTCTACAAGCCTTTAAGGACAGGAGACTTAGTTGTATGTAAATAAGTACTACAAGCTCTACAAGCCTTTAAGGACAGGAGACTTAGTTGTATGTAAACAAGTACTACAAGCTCTACAAGCCTTTAAGGACAGGAGACTTAGTTGTATGTAAACATGTACTACAAGCTCTACAAGTCTTTAAGGACAGGATACTTAGTCGTAAGTAAATGTGTAGAACAAGCTCTACAAGTCTTTAAGGACAGGATACTTAGCCTTAAGTAAATGTGTAGAACAAGCTCTACAAGCCTTTAAGGACAGGAGACTTAGTTGTATGTAAACATGTACTACAAGCTCTACAAGCCTTTAAGGACAGGATACTTAGCCTTAAGTAAATGTGTAGAACAAGCTCTACAAGCCTTTAAGGACAAGAGACTTAGTTGTATGTAAACATGTACTACAAGCTCTACAAGTCTTTAAGGACAGGATACTTAGCCTTAAGTAAATGTGTAGAACAAGCTCTACAAGTCTTTAAGGACAGGAGACTTAGTTGTATGTAAACATGTACTACAAGCTCTACAAGTCTTTAAGGACAGGATACTTAGTCGTAAGTAAATGTGTAGAACAAGCTCTACAAGTCTTTAAGGACAGGATACTTAGCCTTAAGTAAATGTGTAGAACAAGCTCTACAAGCCTTTAAGGACAGGAGACTTAGTTGTATGTAAACATGTACTACAAGCTCTACAAGCCTTTAAGGACAGGATACTTAGCCTTAAGTAAATGTGTAGAACAAGCTCTACAAGCCTTTAAGGACAAGAGACTTAGTTGTATGTAAACATGTACTACAAGCTCTACAAGCCTTTAAGGACAAGAGACTTAGTTGTATGTAAACATGTACTACAAGCTCTACAAGTCTTTAAGGACAGGATACTTAGCCTTAAGTAAATGTGTTGAACAAGCTCTACAAGTCTTTAAGGACAGGAGACTTAGTTGTATGTAAACATGTACTACAAGCTCTACAAGTCTTTAAGGACAGGATACTTAGCCTTAAGTAAATGTGTAGAACAAGCTCTACAAGTCTTTAAGGACAGGATACTTAGTCGTAAGTAAATGTGTAGAACAAGCTCTACAAGTCTTTAAGGACAGGATACTTAGTCGTAAGTAAACATGTACTACAAGCTCTACAAGCCTTTAAGGACAGGAGACTGAGCATCATGTTGTTGACAGTAATGTAAGTAGTCCAACTGTCATCTATGCTGCAGCACCGTACACTGTCATCTATGCTGCAGCACAGTACACTGTCATCTATGCTGCAGCACCGTACACTGTCATCTATGCTGCAGCACCGTACACTGTCATCTATGCTGCAGCACCGTACACTGTCATCTATGCTGCAGCACCGTACACTGTCATCTATGCTGCAGCACCGTACACTGTCATCTATGCTGCAGCACCGTACACAATCATCTATGCTGCAGCACCGTACACTGTCATCTATGCTGCAGCACCGTACACTGTCATCTATGCTGCAGCACCGTACACAATCATCTATGCTGCAGCACCGTACACTGTCATCTATGCTGCAGCACCGTACACTGTCATCTATGCTGCAGCACCGTACACTGTCATCTATGCTGCAGCACTGTACACTGTCATCTATGCTGCAGCACCGTACACTGTCATCTATGCTGCAGCACCGTACACAATCATCTATGCTGCAGCACCGTACACTGTCATCTATGCTGCAGCACCGTACACTGTCATCTATGCTGCAGCACCGTACACTGTCATCTATGCTGCAGCACTGTACACTGTCATCTATGCTGCAGCACAGTACACTGTCATCTATCCTGCAGCACCGTACACTGTCATCTATGCTGCAGCACCGTACACAATCATCTATGCTGCAGCACCGTACACTGTCATCTATGCTGCAGCACTGTACACTGTCATCTATGCTGCAGCACAGTACACTGTCATCTATGCTGCAGCACCGTACACACACAAGTGACCAACCTCCTCTCTTCTTGGTGTAGACCCTCACCAGAGCCAGACACTCCCACAGTTGTTCAAGAAGATAATCCAGATTCAGCCTCATGTTACAGCTGAAACAGACTGAATATCATGTTACAGCTGACACAGACTGAGCCTCGTGTTACAGCTGAAACAGACTGAGCCTCGAGTTACAGCTGAAACAGACTGAGCCTCATGTTACAGCTGAAACAGACTGAGCCTCATGTTATAGCTGAAACAGACTGAACCTCATGCTACAGCTGAAACAGACTGAGCCTCATGTTATAGCTGAAACAGACTGAACCTCGTGCTACAGCTGAAACAGACTGAGCCTCATGTTACAGCTGAAACTGACTGAGCCTCGTGTTACAGCTGACACAGACTAAGCCTCGTGTTACAGCTGAAACAGACTGAACCTCATGTTACAGCTGAAACAGACTGAGCCTCGTGTTACAGCTGAAACAGACTGAGCCTCATGTTACAGCTGAAACAGACTGAAACTTATGTTACAGCTGAAACAGATAGTGTTAGTAGGACTTCTCTTACTGATGGTTACTTCCAACATCTCAGTGACACTGTACACAAACTTGATGGCTGCACATGAAATGATAGCAATGACACAAATATTTAGCTCGGTATTTCCAAAATAATTTTGAAGACGCAGTAAGAAGCTACTAATCAACCACAATAAAAAGTACATATGTGACATTAGTAAGAGATAATGCTGCGACAGTGGCACCTTGAGTACATAAAATGTGTATTTTATTAGTTATATTAAAAATAATAATGTCAGTATTATTTTGTTCTTCTTACTGAGACATTACTTCCAGTCTTTGACTTGTGAGACACAATAGTCAATGTACCCAAATAATTATAATCAGATGTTAAATTTTTTTGAAAGCACAACATAAATATACCTAAATAATTATAATCAGATATAAAAAAAATTTAAAGCACAACATAAATATACCTAAATAATTATAATCAGATGTAAAATTTTTTGAAAGCACAACAAAAATATACCTAAATTATAATCAGATGTAAAAAAAATTTTTAAAGCACAACATAAATATACCTAATTAATTATAATCAGATGTTAAATTTTTGGAAAGCACAACATAAATATACCTAAATAATTATAATCAGACGTTACTTTTTTTGAAAGCACATGAATATACCTAAATAATTATAATCAGATGTTACTTTTTTTGAAAGCACAACATGAATATACCTAAATAATTATAATCAGACATTAAATTTTTTGAAAGCACAACATGAATATACCTAAATAATTATATTCAGACATTAAATTTTTTGAAAGCACAACATGAATATACCTAAATAATTATAATCAGACATTAAATTTTTTGAAAGCACAACATAAATATACCTAAATAATTATAATCAGACGTTCAATTTTTTGAAAGCATAACATGAATATACCTAAATAATTATAATCAGACGTTAATTTTTTTGTTAAAGAATAACATGAACATACCTAAATAATTATAATCAGACGTTAATTTTTTCGTTAAAGCACAACATGAACATACCTAAATAATTATAATCAGACGTTAAATTTTTTTAAAGCACAACATGTATATACCTAAATAATTATAATCAGAGGTAAATTTTTTTGAAAGCACAAATATACCCAAATAATTATAATCAGATGTTAATTTTTTGGAAAGCACAACATAAACATACCTAAATAATTATAATCAGATGTTAATTTTTTGGAAAGCACAACATAAACATAAATAAATAATTATAATCAGATGTTCATCTTTTTGGAAAGCACAACATAAATATACCCAAATAATTATTATCAGATGTTCATCTTTTTGGAAAGCACAACATAAATATACCTAAATAATTATAATCAGATGTTGATCCGAAGCAAAAAAGTAATAATGCCCAACCAGGATGAATGTTGTAGAAAGTATACTGAAAAGCACCAAAGAAACCCCAAAGAAACCCAAAACTTTGTCGTGTCGGTGCGCCAACCTACCTGACCACTACACTGTGACGCTGGTGGGCTATCCTATCCACCTCCTCAATAGAGATCTGATCTATCTTGTTGTACACCTGTCAACATACAAGTACACCTGTCAATATACAGATACACCAGTCAACATACAGATACACCTGTCAACATACAAGTACACCTGTCAACATACAAGTACACCTGTCAACATACAAATACACATGTCAATATACAGATACACCTGTCAACATACAAGTACACATGTCAACATACAGATACACTACTTGTCAACATACAAGTACACCAGTCATCATACAAGTACACCTGTCAACATACTAGTACACCTGTCATCATACAAGTACACCAGTCAACATACAAGTACACCAGTCATCATACAAGTACACCTGTCGACATACAAGTACACCTGTCATCATACAAGTACACCAGTCAACATACAAGTACACCTGTCATCATACAAGTACACCAGTCAACATACAAGTACACCTGTCATCATACAAGTACACCTGTCGACAAACAAGTACACATGTCAACATACAGATACACTACTTGTCAACATACAAGTACACCAGTCATCATACAAGTACACCTGTCGACATACAAGTACACCTGTCATCATACAAGTACACCAGTCAACATACAAGTACACCAGTCAACATACAAGTACACCAGTCAACATACAAGTACACCTGTCATCATACAAGTACACCTGTCGACAAACAAGTACACATGTCAACATACAGATACACTACTTGTCAACATACAAGTACACCAGTCATCATACAAGTACACCTGTCGACATACAAGTACACCTGTCATCATACAAGTACACCAGTCAACATACAAGTACACCAGTCAACATACAAGTACACTACTTGTTAAGTGGTACAAGTTGTCAGAATGCAGATTTTTAAGTTTAATGGTAATTATTTTTTCTCACTACATTGTTTTGCACAGATATATGAACTATTAGTGCAGTTCTGCCTCAATGTATTCTCAAGTCAACTGCTATCTTAAAAATATAAAGAAGTAACTTTTTTTTCAAATGTAAAGCCTGAAACCCAATAAAAGCAGTACTTTTTATCATATTACAAAATGGCAAAATTATACAATTTATTATACTTCTCATATCGCAAACACTAACAAGAGAAAGTTGCTACTCACATATAGACAGTTCATGTAGACTCGGTTGCCAACAATCACGTCGATGAATTCGTCCGCAGTGCAATCCTCTCGAAATAACACTTCAGCATTAAAAATTTCTGTGTAATGTGTTTAAGGCAGCAAATCTGTGTGCATCACTGACAATACCAAACACACATTTTCACCAAATAATTCTATACATTCCTTTCAGTTGTTAATTTGTCATGTAGTTTTTCAACATCAATACTAAATATATTAATGTACAGAATTCTCAATTGGGTGTTTAGGATTGTTGATAAAGGGTCAAATTAAAAATATCTTCTGTACAATTTAGTAAAAATTCTCTAAAATACCAATTACCCTAATTTGCAAATCCTACAAACTGTCTACACTACTCACCTTGTACTGATACAAAAAAAGAGTTAACAGACAAAGTGATCTTGTAAGATGTAATATTTAAAGCGAAACAAACGTTATGGTTTTGGGGTTATGCACCAAAAACATACTAAAAAGTAACCATACGTGTGCAACTAAAACCAAGAATATCACGCCAGTGGTTTACTCAGAAAGAGAGATATTGGGCTGACATGTTAACCAGCGCAACCAATAAACACAACCAAAGTCTCAATCTAATGGGATGTTATGTCAGAAAGGGGACTGGTTTAGTAAACAAAGGTCAAAATATGTTACATAAGTTGAGTTTGGATACAAACAGCATGGCTAGTATAGCAGTAGGTGTTCAGTAACTGGGTGCATAGGGTGCATAGACCCAAGACCATGACTTTTGTTTCCCTTTAATTTCTGTGAGAGAAGAGAGGATACTGTATTCATGTAGGATCATCTGGACCAGTTTCTCGCTGCAGTTTGTCAGTGGCAGGGTCGAGTTGAAGGACAGTCCACCCCCTTTCTTCATCTGGCACACACAACAGTCACCACATGTAGCACATCATTATCTACAGACTGTGAGGTCCCTGCCATCAATAATTCCTCTTCAATGACAAGTTATTCATACCTTATTGCGTCAAGGTGCCAGGCATTTTGTCTGTTCTCCTTTTTTTTAAACTGCATAAGCATAAGTGTGTGTGAGTACACATGCACGTGTGTGTGGTGTGTGTGTGTGTGTGTGTGTGCGCGCGCGCGCACGTAGGTGAGTGCATACAAGCAAACACACAATCTCTGAATAGAGCCATATGTGTGACCCTCGATCAAACACAGAAAGTGGCAAGTGCATGTGCTTGCGAATAATCAAGCACACAATCTCTGGGGATAGGTATGTGTGACAAGAACCTTTGTAATGGTACAACTATATCAAATCAACCCTTGATCATACACAGAAAGTTGCACTATTTCAAAAGCTGTAGAATTATCATCATTAACTCATAGAAATTAGGTTCATATGTGCTACACAATAGCTAGGTGGCAGCACGAGGCAGTATAGAATGGTTGTAATCCATCATTAGGGGTGAATTAAAACAATTAAGATACATTTGTGTTGAATTCATAATTTAACACAACACAGTTGGAAGGTAAACATCTATCCTTTCAGCAAGAGATTAGTGATATAAAAAAAACCCACTGGAGATGCACTGACTACATTTTGTTTCACGACACTAACAGCAACACAAGATATCCTGGGTCATGTGTTATGTTGTTTCAGGACACTAACAGCAACACAAGATATCCTGGGTCAAGTGTTATGTTGTTTCAGGACACTAACAGCAACACAAGATATCCTGGGTCAAGTGTTATGTTGTTTCAGGACACTAACAGCAACACAAGATATCCTGGGTCATGTGTTATGTTGTTTCAGGACACTAACAGCAACACAAGATATCCTGGGTCAAGTGTTATGTTATTTCAGGACACTGACAGTGACACAAGAAGTCCTGGGTCATGTGTTATGTTGTTTCAGGACACTAACAGCAACACAAGATATCCTGGGTCAAGTGTTATGTTGTTTCAGGACACTAACAGCAACACAAGATATCCCGGGTCATGTGTTATGTTGTTTCAGGACACTAACAGCAACACAAGATATCCTGGGTCAAGTGTTATGTTGTTTCAGGACACTAACAGCAACACAAGATATCCTGGGTCATGTGTTATGTTGTTTCAGGACACTAACAGCAACACAAGATATCCTGGGTCAAGTGTTATGTTATTTCAGGACACTGACAGTGACACAAGAAGTCCTGGGTCATGTGTTATGTTGTTTCGGGACACTAACAGCAACACAAGATATCCTGGGTCATGTGTTATGTTGTTTCAGGACACTAACAGCAACACAAGATATCCTGGGTCAAGTGTTATGTTGTTTCAGGACACTGACAGTGACACAAGATGTCCTGGGTCATGTGTTATGTTGTTTCAGGACACTAACAGCAACACAAGATATCCTGGGTCAAGTGTTATGTTGTTTCAGGACACTGACAGTGACACAAGAAGTCCTGGGTCATGTGTTATGTTGCCCCAGAACACTAACACGAGATGTCCTGGGTCACGTGTTATGTTGTTTCAGGACACTGACAGCGACACAAGATATCGTGGGTCATGTGTTATGTTGTTTCAGTATACTGACAGCGACACAAGATGTCCTGGGTCATGTTGTTTCAGGACACTGACAGCGACACAAGATATCCTGTGTCATGTTGTTTCAGGACACTGACAGTGACACAAGATGTCCTGGGTCATGTTGTTTCAGGACACTGACAACGACACAAGATATCCTGGGTCATGTGTTATGTTGTTTCAGGACACTGACAGTGACACAAGAAGTACTGGGTCATGTGTTATGTTGTTTCAGGACACTGACAGTGACACAAGAAGTACTGGGTCATGTGTTATGTTGCCCCAGAACACTAACACGAGATGTCATGGGTCATATAGTTTCAGGATTATGACAGTGACACAAGATGCCCTGGGTCATATTCATGTTGTTTCAGGACAATGACAGTGACACAAGATGTCCTGTGTCATGTTGTTTCAGGACACTGACAGTGACACAAGAAGTACTGGGTCATGTGTTATGTTGTCCCAGAACACTAACACGAGATGTCCTGGGTCATATAGTTTCAGGATTATGACAGTGACACAAGATGCCCTGGGTCATATTCATGTTGTTTCAGGACAATGACAGTGACACAAGATGTCCTGGGTCATGTGTTATGTTGTTTCAGGACACTAACAGCAACACAAGATATCCTGGGTCAAGTGTTATGTTGTTTCAGGACACTAACAGCAACACAAGATATCCTGGGTCGTGTTATGTTGTTTCAGGACACTAACAGCAACACAAGATATCCTGGGTCATGTGTTATGTTGTTTCAGGACACTAACAGCAACACAAGATATCCTGGGTCAAGTGTTATGTTATTTCAGGACACTGACAGTGACACAAGAAGTCCTGGGTCATGTGTTATGTTGTTTCAGGACACTAACAGCAACACAAGATATCCTGGGTCAAGTGTTATGTTGTTTCAGGACACTAACAGCAACACAAGATATCCTGGGTCATGTGTTATGTTGTTTCAGGACACTAACAGCAACACAAGATATCCTGGGTCAAGTGTTATGTTGTTTCAGGACACTAACAGCAACACAAGATATCCTGGGTCATGTGTTATGTTGTTTCAGGACACTAACAGCAACACAAGATATCCTGGGTCAAGTGTTATGTTATTTCAGGACACTGACAGTGACACAAGAAGTCCTGGGTCATGTGTTATGTTGTTTCAGGACACTAACAGCAACACAAGATATCCTGGGTCATGTGTTATGTTGTTTCAGGACACTAACAGCAACACAAGATATCCTGGGTCAAGTGTTATGTTGTTTCAGGACACTGACAGTGACACAAGATGTCCTGGGTCATGTGTTATGTTGTTTCAGGACACTAACAGCAACACAAGATATCCTGGGTCAAGTGTTATGTTGTTTCAGGACACTGACAGTGACACAAGAAGTCCTGGGTCATGTGTTATGTTGCCCCAGAACACTAACACGAGATGTCCTGGGTCACGTGTTATGTTGTTTCAGGACACTGACAGCGACACAAGATATCGTGGGTCATGTGTTATGTTGTTTCAGTATACTGACAGCGACACAAGATGTCCTGGGTCATGTTGTTTCAGGACACTGACAGCGACACAAGATATCCTGTGTCATGTTGTTTCAGGACACTGACAGTGACACAAGATGTCCTGGGTCATGTTGTTTCAGGACACTGACAACGACACAAGATATCCTGGGTCATGTGTTATGTTGTTTCAGGACACTGACAGTGACACAAGAAGTACTGGGTCATGTGTTATGTTGTTTCAGGACACTGACAGTGACACAAGAAGTACTGGGTCATGTGTTATGTTGCCCCAGAACACTAACACGAGATGTCATGGGTCATATAGTTTCAGGATTATGACAGTGACACAAGATGCCCTGGGTCATATTCATGTTGTTTCAGGACAATGACAGTGACACAAGATGTCCTGTGTCATGTTGTTTCAGGACACTGACAGTGACACAAGAAGTACTGGGTCATGTGTTATGTTGTCCCAGAACACTAACACGAGATGTCCTGGGTCATATAGTTTCAGGATTATGACAGTGACACAAGATGCCCTGGGTCATATTCATGTTGTTTCAGGACAATGACAGTGACACAAGATGTCCTGGGTCATGTGTTATGTTGTTTCAGGACACTAACAGCAACACAAGATATCCTGGGTCAAGTGTTATGTTGTTTCAGGACACTGACAGTGACACAAGATGTCCTGTGTCATGTTGTTTCAGGACACTGAGTGACACAAGATGTCCTGTGTCATGTTGTTTCAGGACACTGACAGTGACACGAGATGTCCTGGGTCATGTGTTGTTTCAGGACACTGACAGTGACATGATATGTCCTGTGTCATGTTGTTTCAGGACACTGACAGTGACACAAGATGTCCTGTGTCATGTTGTTTCAGGACACTGACAGTGACACGAGATGTCCTGGGTCATGTGTTGTTTCAGGACACTGACAGTGACACGAGATGTCCTGGGTCATGTGTTGTTTCAGGACTCAGCAGCAGTGTTTAACTACTCAACTCACCTTGAAATAGATATTTGGTCTACGTTTGTTCAGTCGTATTCCCACAGCTTCTAATTCCATCTCCAACAGCTCTCTGTCAAAACATATAGCTACAGCTACAGCAAGAGTGCAGGGATGCATGACTGAAACTCGAGAATCTACGTGATTATCAATAGCCTGTTTAGATTTCATCTTAAAACGTGTTATTACGAAAGTTGCTCCCCAGGTCAGAAATAATCAGTTAGCAACATTACACAAAGAAAAAAGAATGCTGAAGTGAAAAAGTAGGAAAGCAACTTTGTACAGGTGTCTACCACAGTGTAACGTCAGCCCTGAATAGGCCGACACCAGAGCACGCCACTGCAGTCTGTCTCTTGATGTTTTCTCGAGCTTCCCCCAGGTCAGGTTATGTTCTTTCATTTCTCGCTCCACCGTTCTTCTCCAGGTTTCTTTGGGTCGTCCTCTCACCCGTTTTCCATCTGAGAGCTGTCTGCGGCATTCTCAAGACGTGGCCAATCCACTGCCATCTGCGTCGTTTTATCTCCAATGGGTTGATGTTCTTCTGTGGAGTTCTGCATTGGAGATGGTGTTAGGTCAGAATATCTAAAAAACTTCAAGCCTGTGGTTGATAGTCTGTCATTTTCCAGGATTCTGATCCATAAAGGAGGATACTAAGAACATTGGTCTTGAAAAGGGCGTATTTTTTTTTTCTGAAAAATTTTCCCAGATTTCCAGATGTTTCTGAGTGTAGTAAAAGGCCTGGCCAGCTTTCGACAGCCATGCGTGCATTTCTCTTTCTTCAGCAATCATTCTGGATCCCAGGTACGTGAACTCCTCCACCTCTTCAGAGTTTTCCCCTTGTAGTTTTATTGGTTCATTTGTCCTGCTATTCATCCTCATGTGCTTCGTCTTTGTTACGTTGGCTTTGAGTCCAATCTGTTGAGCGGCAGTGGAAAGCTCCCATCTTCCCTGGGACACCCTATCTTCCCCATATCAGTCTCACCTCTGTTTATCTCCCTTCAGTGCATCCAGCATCATGATGACCACGTCGGATGTCCGAGCAACAGCTATCACCTGACGACCTCGCCCCTTGCCTGCAACAGTACACCATGGTCATGTGCATGGTCATGTGTGTGGACATTTGCGTGGTCATTTCTGTGGTAATTTGCATGATTATGTGTGTGTGATGTCATGGTCATATTCGTGGTCATGTACATGGTCAATAAATCATGTGGATGCGCAATTTCATGGCGGTTATGCCATGTTCCTGAGATTAAAAAAATGTCTGCACTATGAATGGGTCTTTGTCAGACTTTAACCAATCCTTGTATTGAACTACTCTCATTGTGATGAAAATATCTGGTAATTAACCAATACACTCAGAGTCTGATATCGTGGCCAGAAACAATTAGCAATGAAGCACTATCAGGAAGAACAAACCAAGAACCAACGGAAGAGCAAGTCAGAAGGAGGAAGGGGAGCTGAATAGGCCATGCTATGTAAAGCGATTTGAGCAGTCATAAAGATTGGATACTGTGCTATATAAAAACTTATCTTTACCTGTTACTGTTGACATGCAGCCAATGCGTATACAATATTATAAATTTTGCAAAGATACTACAAAGTGGCAATGGGTTATTGTTGCCATTTTTAATTTAACGTCTTTTTCAGGATTGATAAGATGAAAGTACACTGCTTCCCAGGCTCAGGAAACATTTGTCAAGGATCTGCCTAGTGTTTCTAGAATAAAGAACAAGTTACTTGCCTGATGCAGCGCCTTCAATGATTCCAGGCAAATCCAGCAGCTGAATGTTTGCTCCATTGTACTGAAAGTCACACAGGAGTAACAAGATCTTCACCAGTGACATTACACTCAGCTAAACGTTCTTGTCAATCAACCATGGACCATTACTTAAGGTGCTGGGGTATCTATGCTTGTTTTAACTGAGTAGTTTCAGTAGGTCTTAAGATAAACAGACCGTTCTTTTTCTAACAGAAAGGCCAAATAATAATCCAGATGACTTTTAGATTTCTTCAGTGACATTTCATGATTTTAAAAACATTTTGATAAAATTACCATAAAATGTCAGTTAATTTTATTTCGAGATTGTGCTTTTTATCTTTTATTAGTTGGTGTATGGATTTGCAGACCCAAAATTTTATTCTGGAAAAAAAATAAACCTTTTTCTCCTGGCATTTTCCTCAAATATGATTGTAAGCCCTATTTGTCATCTTCATGATGTATTCTCAAAACTAAAGTATGACTGTAAACTAAATTTAAGATACTGGGAGATAATAGGTGGTCATCACCAGGCACATTGTGATTTTGCACACTGGTTCAGTCCAAGTAATGCTGTGTTGCACCAGAATCATCGACAGTTAGTGTCAGAGGCTTATATTATCACTCACTGCATCCGTTTCTGTATTTGGACTGCAAAAACGCAATATGTTAAAAGAATATGTTTTCAGTATGTGGAATGATTGAATGAATGCATTGGCATAAAAAAGAAGGAAGAATACTGTTTAGCGGCATAAATAAAGGGTAGTTTAATTAATGGGACTCAACATCAAGATTCAGACAGCGTCTGTGAAATGTTTTTGTGTACCATATCATATGGGTATATATTTCTGGACAGCTGAGATTTGAAGTGTCTGAATACATCTGGCCAATACGGTACTTTTTCCCCAACCGACTGAAATGTTTTTGTGGTCGAAAAAATATGTAAACAACTAATAAAAAATTACTTACTAAATGACTAAAATACACTCGGACTTGTCCTAATGTACTTGGGACTTGTTGTTGCTATATTTTGTGGTACTTGTAATTGTATTTGATACATTGTGATTCACCCATACTTATTCTTAAGTATATTTACATGCTGGTAATGTGAAGACATTGTTTGTGTTTACCTGGATGACGCCTGGGATGCAGGTGAGAGTGGTGAACTCGTAGGACGCGCACTCACTGTGCGTCTCCGTCAGCACATTTAGTAGTGTAGACTACAACACAGCAGCAATCATTTTGCTAGAAAAATATACACAGCCTGTGTACATATATATTCTAGTCACAAGAATCTGAATCACATTTCCATTGACAACCAAACATTTGTTCAAAAACCTGTATTTCATTTAGATGCTGCTATATACATTACCTTAGCTATGCAGTAATGTATATAGCAAATTCTACATGTTATTATATACATTACTGTATAACTACAGTAATGTATATAGCAACATCTAGATGTTGCTATATACATTACTGTAACTGTATACTAATATTGAAATGCTTGAAACAACCTGCCACAGCCAATGAATGAAAATCAAATCAACTTTTAGGGATGATTTCAGTCCCATCACCACAACACCGATGTACGACACCACAGTACACAACAGATTAAGGTCAAACATGTTGACATGTATTCAAATATTTTTGAGGTGTTCAAATACAATTATAAATACCATGAAATGCAAAATACTTTTTACAATACAGCCTATTGCACACAATAACAAATTGAATTACTCTGATATGGGCCTGTGTAAGTATTGCTTACTTTGTTTGTTTCGGAGAATTAGTGAGAGATCACAATGTCAAGTAATGTCAGTTTAATTACAAAACTAAATGAATGATGAGGCACAACCTGTCTTTTTCAAACTATCTTTTTTATTAACCTGTTCCACTGGGATACGGGAGGAGCTAGATTACATAACAGGACAGGGTGTGATTGGATCTGAGTAGCTAGGTGGTCAATACTAGTACTAGGTGGTCAGTACTAGTACTAGGTGGTCAGTACTAGTACTAGGTGGTCAGAACTAGTACTAGATGGTCAGTACTAGTACTAGGTGGTCAGTACTAGTACTAGGTGGTCAGTACTAGTATTAGGTGGTCAGTACTAGTACTAGGTGGTCAGAAATAGTACTAGGTGGTCAGTACTAGTACTAGGTGGTCAGTACTAGTACTAGGTGGTCAGTACTAGTACTAGGTGGTCAGTACTACTACTAGGTGGTCAGTACTAGGTGGTCAGTACTAGTATGCAAAATGTGTTTGTGTTTGTTACTTTTACGAGGGACAATGCCAAGAACTGCTGGTCTGAAGTTTTCATCCTTACCCCTGACCAGTTTCCATACCATTAGTAGTGAGAATGTGGCCTTGAAAACCATTATCAAAAGACAGGCCAGTGCTACAGAGGCCTGCTGTTGTTAATTGCAATTAATTGCTATGTTTAAATTAGGCAGTGCAAATAAGATGAGGGGTTTCTGACTAAAAAAGATGCCAGTCAGATATGGAAGAGAATAAATTCTTTATTCTCCAGAAGCTAAAAAAATCTAACTTGGTATTTATTGATACCCCTGCACAAAGTATTTGGAAATGTATCTGAAAATATTTAACAATTTAAAATAAAATATTTTTTTAAATACAAATACTTTCATTTCATGCAAATACAATTACAAAATACTATAAAAAAGCATTTGAATACTTTCAAATTCAAATATATTTGACCCCATATCTGGTACACAACACTACATTTAACATCAGACCCACCCACATGAAACCTTGAATTAACATCAGACCTTCCCACATGAAACCTTGAATTAACATCAGACCTCCCCACATGAAACCTTGAATTAACATCAGACCTCCCCACATGAAACCTTGAATTAACATCAGACCTCCCCAGTGAAACCTTGAATTAACATCAGACCCTGTGATCAAACTCCAACACCTTTATGAACTTTGATCAAAGTCAACACCCTTATGAACTGTGATCAAAGTCAACACCTTTATGAACTGTGGTTTGAAAATAAATAATATTTTGTGGGGAACACACTGATGTACAATGGTAAAGAAAACAACTAACCCCCTCCTCTCATGAAACCACTTTCATTCAGTGTCATTGTGCGTCAATGTTTTGAGATTATCCCCTACCACTGGCAGCCCGGATGTCAGGCTCCTCTCTCCCTACCTACCTTGCCTACAGATGGGAAGCCAATAAGTGCGACCCGGGCATCTCCTGATTTCATCACATCAAAGCCCTCCCCCTGAAACAGAATCCAACAGTGACTCTTGTACACAAGTTTGGTATTACTAGCATTATTAAATGTGTATTAAATGTTTATACATATTAATTATTTATACACCTTCTAACATACACACAGTGTTAGAGAGCATGCTATGTGCTGTCTGTTTATACTGCTATTAAAAAGAAACACGGATGATTTATGTGGACTTGCAAAATAACCACTCTAGTTGTCTTGTGAAACAACCACTCTAGTTGTCTTCTGAAACAACCACTCCGGTTGCCTTGCGAAACAACCCCTCTGGTTGTCTTGCGAAACAACCACTCCGGTTGTCTTGCGAAACAACAACTCCGGTTGTTTTGCGAAGCAACAACTCCGGTTGTCTTGTAAAACAACCACTCCAGTTGTCCAGATGAGGTTGTGCTCACTTGGACAAACCTACTTATCTGTTGGAAAAGAGTTTTCTTTAAATAATACAGTATTATATAAAATTATATATGTTCATGTGAACATCTTTTTATGTTACTAATAAAAGTGAAGCAGCAATTTCTTTTCTGAGAATGGGGCCCAATGAAGCATCACATCTTTTGTGGCACTAAGTCCCAACACACAAAGAACATCACAACTTAAAGGTGTATGTTAGAAGAGATACAGTCTATGGCATAATTTGTTGACTTTATATGTCATATTATTTTAGAAGACAGAGCAGTGATTCCAGGGGGTATGACTGCAGACGTATTTCCATTATGAAGTACCGAGGATAGTTTTACTGTCAACATGTAATCAGCTTCAGTGTGATTTATGCAATTAAAGAAAGCCTACCTTTGGACCAGCCTTGCCTGTAGGTTCCAGCAATTGTGCCCTGTATTTGGCTAATTTTGCCTTCAACAAGCCCAGATGGTACTCAGTGGCTGAAGAAATGAAATCATTCAGTTGTAAATATATTGCATAACAACAGTGTACCATTTTAATATGACGGCCATGAGCTCATAAAAAGTTACATTCATTACCCAAATTAGGGAGTTCAGGCAGGAAAATGAACTTGGACACACAAACCTTAATATCCACTCATTGGAAAGAGCCTGCTCTAAGGAACAAAATGACACAAAAATTGTTCAGATTGGTCAATCCATTGATTTTCTATGAATATTTTAATATCCGATAAATAAGCATTTCTATGAAATAGTCATAGGGATTATGAACAGCCTTTTGTCTTAGCAATGGCACCATTTTGGCTGCATAATTAGCTATTTCCACCATTTATTATGTGCTAGCATGGTTATTTCTAAACGAATCACTATAAAACTTGCCATCTTTACATAATTTTAACTGCTGAATCCAAATCTGGTCGCGGATTTTGAACACTGCGAATATTAATGACCTAATTTGCATATGCAAATGCCCTAATTGCCTAAATATTCACATTATATCAGTTCTAATACTTCTAAGGCATAAAATACTGAACGGGAACAAAATAGTAAACTGACATTTATAAACACTCTTAATTTATGTGTGCAGAACACAAGATGGGCCAAATGTTCATAGATGAAACAATGCATAACTGATGTTTATCCCCTTCCTCAACTGAATAGTTTAAAGAAAAATAAAAGTCATGGTTTTGGGGCTATGCACCTAAAAAGATAATAAAAACTAACCACATGCAATTAAAATCAAGAATATTATGCCAGTGGTTTACTCTGAATGTGTTCTAAAAGTTGGAGAATCTGGTAATTTCTCTGAATGACCATGGGCTGAAATGTTAACTAGCGAGACCAATAAGCACATGTACAATTCAATAAAATAGGGGTGACCTTGACTAAACTGACGTATTAAGGGAAGCTGGCATGCACAGAACTAATGCGGTCTCAAACAAACGTGTTATATTGCCAGAAAGAAGACTAGTTTAGTAAACAAAGGACAAAATATTTGACATAAGTTGAGTTTGGTCATATCCTACTGGCAAGAATAGGTATATATGAATATATTTTCATTTGGCGAGTGAATATTGCCAGAATACTGCACTGGTGACACAGTGTTATCTAACAGTGTGGTGCGGCCCATGCAATAAAGATGTGTGTTCAACAAGGTTTTCCTAGTATACCACTGGCATGATATTCTTAATTGTAGTTACAAATGGTTATGTTTTAGTCATTTTTATAGGTGCACTGACTGAAAACGATTCCTTTTGTTTCACTTTAAGTAATATGCACAGTTGGTTTAATAATATGATTGTACCTTTGTTAAAACCATCTAAAGAACTGACTTCAATCATTAGATCGGGTCACTTGTAAAAGTGTGAATAACGTTACACCATAGTATATAGAGACATAAATGAAACAGTCCAGAGAGGTTCTCCAGGTCATTCCAATCTCTCCACTGACAGGGCATGTCACAGGTGGACAGAATCCACCATGTGACCAAAAATATGGCTTACCATTGTCCATTCTCTCGTTTACAAATTGGTGAGGTATTTTCACTTTCAATTATTACAATATTAATGACGTTACAAAGGTGTGCATCATGTTTGTGTGATAAATAGTAGAAGTTCTCCATAATATAGGTGTATTCACACCTCTGGGTCTATTTTATTTCCATCATGCTAGATTCTTCTTTCACCTCTCTGCACACAGACAAACATAATAGGCCCTAAAGGAACTGGGCCTTGGACCTAAAAATAAATCTCAACTTGAGAAATTTGCACAGGCATAGTGGCTATATTTTAATGCATCTGAAACTGCAGAATCATCCTGACTTATGAGGTTATACTTCATATGGTACTGTCTAGGGCTAAGTCAGGCTAACATAAGAATGGTTTATTTTTGGAACTTTCCTTTTCTAGAGTTAGTGAGTCCACAACATGATATAATTATATACCCACTGCATTTCTTCCCCTGGCACAAACACCAGGTAGAAGGGACCATTGGCTTATACTGTCTATTCCGTACCACAAAGGCAAAGGTCATTCCACAACAAAGTGGGCTCAGACTAAATTTTTTTTATTCTTAACGCATTTGTTTGTTTTTCAAGATTAGCTAGAATTAATTAATTAGAATATTTGTCCGAAACTGTTAATAATTTAGTGCATAGCATTTTCCATGACATTACATGGAAGTTAGCGGGTAAAGATGAACAACATGTTATGGACAAAACTGTCTAAATACTTCCAGCTGAAACATCACTTCGCATCAACACTGACAAACCATCAAATCAGGAAATCAGGAAAGCAATGCTGCTGTTGAAGAACGGGAAAGCACCGGGCCCAGATGGGATTCCACCAGAAGCAATAAAGGCTGATAACAGAGACACCAGTGGACTGTCTTTACCGGCTCTTTGGGAAGATCTGGGTTGAAGAAGAGATTCGAGAGGATTGGAGACATGGACACCTGTCCAAGCTCCCCAAGAAAGGCAATTTGAAAGACTGCAAAAACTGGAGGGGCATCACGTTACTGTCAATACCAGGAAAAGCGTTCAACAGGATTCTTCTAGAAAGAATGAAAACAGAGGTTGACAGACTGTTGTGGGAGGAACAGGCTGGCTTTCAGAAGGAGAGGTCATGCACGGACCATATAGCTACTCTACGATTGATCACAGAACACTCCCTGGAGTGGAATTCTCCTGTGTACATCACTTTCTTAGAGTTCAAAAAAGCTTTCGACAGCATCGACCGTACCACCCTTTGGAAGTTACTTGCACATTATGGTATCCATGGAAAGATCAGACTGATCCATACAACCGTGAACCATCTTATGAACTACACACGTGCCAGGCTCCTTGACTGAACCCTTCTCTATATTATCAGGGGTCCACCAAGGATGTCTGCTATCTCCATTTCTATTCCTGCTGGCAGTTGACTGGATTATGGCATCAACAATAGAAGGCCGTCAGCGGGGAATCCAGTGGACACTCTCCAAACAGCTAGAGGATACTGACTTTGCAGATGATGCTGCACTATAGTTTCACATCGTCATGACAACTGGCAGGACAAGGCAACATCACTGTATGGGTACTGTAAAATTGGGTCTGAAGATCAGCAAAAAGAAAACCAGGACTATGAGAGCAAATCAAGTGAACAAGAATAGCATCCAGTTGAGGGGTGAGGACATAGAAGGCGTGGAACAGTTCACATACCTGGGAAGTTTTGTGAGCAGAGACGGTGGCACAGACCGAGACACCAAAAGCACCATAGGGAAAGCCACAGCAGCGTTTAAGACTCCGAGACCCATTTGGATTTCACAGGTCATCTCCGTCAAGACCAAGCTTCTGATTTTCAACGCCAACGTAAAGTCAGTTGTTTTTTATGCGTGTGAAACCTGGCGCATAACAAAGGCCTTAACACACAAAGTGCAGATGCTTGAGGGTCATCCTTCACATCAAATGGCAGGACAAAATCTCAAACGAAGAAATTTGGAGAAGAACAGGACAAGCACAAGCAGAAGCCCAGATCAAGAGAAGTGGGATTGGCTTGGTCACACCCTGCGAAAACCAACATCCAGCATGGTACGCCATACCCCAAAATGGAACCCACAAGGGAAACGGAAGAGAGGAAGACCCTACTCCACCTGGAGAAGGTCTGTGGAGACTGAAGGCACATCAAAGGAATCCGCCTGTTGCCGTTTCGTACACTGCACTGCACCAATGTTAAGTAGGTCACTTTTAATGTAATTTTTACCATTAAAAATAATAGAAATTGGCAACACACACACATATATTATTTAAAAGCTAATGAACTAGTCTTTCATACACTGTTACCTTTTAAATAATTACTTGAGTAGTTTTTGCACAAGTAATTTGCACAAGACAATTTTTTTCTGTAAATGCGTGTTGCCGCCACCATAGCTTTAATTCTAGCATGTATTCAAATATTTTTTATTTAACTGTAGCTCTATAACATAACATTTAATTCAGTTAGTTATGAATTTTTTAATTGTTATGGTGGTTGTATTAAATTATGAAATTATCCCCAAATAACTGTGCAAGAGTCAACATTTTTACATTTCTGAACTGCACAGAGTGGTTTTTACAGATATTTTGGAAATTGGCATAAAATTGGCAGATACTTTCTTGATGGCGGCAACCTTTAAATATTAATATCCTCCCATTGAATTAAGCTAGCGTCAAAATGTTTGCATTGCTGAACTGCTTCAAGAGTAGCCTTTACGATGACACTACACTTCCAGGATATTTAATAAAAAAATTTTTAAAGTTAGGCATTTTTTAATTTAGCTTGAAATCGGCAGACACTTTTCTTGACTGTGGCAACATTTAAATAATAATATTTTCCCACATAATTCCCACATAGTGTCAAATTGTTTGTATTTCTGAACTTCTGAAAGAGTGGCCTTTACAATACTACACATGTGGGGTCAAAAACCTCTGACATGCCTACTTAGTAACTAAAGGGCAGATGTTGGGACACTCCTGGGCAGGGTTGGCAGGTTTCTTCCCTATAGGGAAAAAACCGTGGTTTTTTCCCGGTTATTTCCGATACGGAAGAAATACCTTTCTTCCCTACTACTGGGAAGAAATGGAAGAAACCCAAAAACCCGGTTTTTGTCAAATTTTTTTATTAATATATGTCCAAAATATACATAAAATGTACATAAATATACATAAAATGTATATATAATGATTAATAATGCTTCAACAATAAACATCTGGTGATCAAGCCCAATTACCAGGTGTCACCTACATTGTATAAGTCCCATCAGCTGGGTCACACAAACCAACCTGTTATAATTACTAGCTATTGTTATATGTTTCAATTGACAGATTATGGACTTCTAAAAGTGGCAAACATGTAATTTTATTTCAAAGTGACATTCACCGTGTAAAATATAACACAACACATTGATACAGCTCTTTGGTGCAGTGGCTTCCTTTCCCCCAGAAACAATAAAGGGTTTTTCAAAAGGTGAAATGGCTTCATTTTTTGCAGTGGCTTCCTATTGAAATACATGACAATGGCATTCCCCTTATTAAACAACTTTTACACTGGCTTCATTTTATCCAGTGGCCTCCCATTGATTACATATTCACTATATAACCAGGTGAGAGAAATATTTTAAATTCAGATCTACATGCTTCTCCAACGTGTACTTAAACTGGAAACCTTTATCACCAAGTTGACATTTATTTTTCTCATCAGTTCTATTCAAATCACAATGTATAAGGGTGGTAGACCTTGTGACATCATTTGGGAACACTTTGTTTCTGTGACAGTTGCTGGAAAAGAGTATGCTAAGTGCAAGCTTTGTGACAACCAGCAGCTTCCTAAAGCTTGCCGTCTCAAACTCCATTATGTGAAATGCAGTGCAGCACACCACTTACCAGCAGAAAAAGAGATCCCTGAGCAGCCTATGTCAGTCAAAAGACCGAGATCTCCATCTCCTCCACCAACCAAACGACAGGCTATCTCAATCCAACCAGACATGGACAGTTGTGTTGTGAAGACATCTCTAAACCAGAAAAATGCCATCGACTTGGAGATTGCCAAATTCTTCTATGCTTGCAATATACCATTCAATGCCGCTGACCATCCACAGTACAAAAAGATGATGAGCACACTACGAGCAGGATATCAGCCACCTAACAGGAAGCAGATAGCCGGAAACCTCCTAGACACTGTGTATGATCAACTCCAGGAGGATATGAAGTATGTCATTGGCGGCAAAACTGCAACTCTTGTACAAGACGGCTGGAGTAATTGCCACAACGAACCTATAATTGCAAGTTGCCTCCAGGTTGAGAACAAATCCTATCTTTTGGATAGCCAGGGATCTATGTCAAAGACAGGGGACAATTGCAAGATGTTGTGTCAGGAGTCAATCACAAAGGCAAATGAAAACTACAACTGCACTGTATCTGGAGTATGTACTGACAATGCTAAGAACATGGAAAAAATGCGTGCTGCCTTACAAGAAGATGATCTATTAACTTCTGGAAATGTTATACTTTAAAGTATGAACACTGTCAGGGGTTGTGTGTTTATTGTATTAAACTATATTATAGTTGCTGACAGTGATGCAATAAAGAATAACACACCTTTATTCCCAGTTTCTTCCTAGTTTAATCCATTTCTTCCGGGAAGAAAGGTGTTTCTTCCCTTTTTTCCCATGTTTCTTCCCACGGAAGGGAAGAAATACCTTTCTTCCCGGAAGAAAGCCAACCCTGCTCCTGGGGCAGCTGGAAGTTTTGTCCCGAGACAGGGCCAAGTTGAGGAAGCTCATGGATGACCTATGCTCCACACGGAGTACAAGGGTATAAGTCAAAGTACCCCTGGGTAAGTCATTTCCCAGTTACAACACGCAAACATTCAATTTGAAAATAATGACCGTAATAAGGTTCGCGGACCCCATTTCCCAGTTAGAATAAGTTAGTAGTTTCAGCCCACGGAACCCACTGGCACCGGGTTGCATACACGGTTGATCCGGCCAATGAGCCAAACCCGTTATAGGCCGAAACATCAGACAACCCTATTATTTTGTCAAAGAAATGCAATAAAAACCACAAATAGTATGCATATTCAGATTTCGGGTTCTCTTCTTGGAATTCCGATTCTGTACAGCGACTCGCCACTCAATTTCCGGTACTGGACATGTCCCATACTGGAATCAGACAGATTCCGATTTGGGACGTAAGACTGGAACCCTGAACCCCTCAAATTTGGATCAATTGACAATCCAGTGATCTACAGACTACGCTGAGTTACCGCACCTGCCATGCATACGTGAGTTACACCATAATTCAGATAACAACACCTTACTCACTTAGCTAATTACAGGTCTCAGGCTCAGTCTACACTACTATGTGGGGAGCGGTGGTCTAATGGTTCGAGCACCCGCCTGTTGATCGAGAGGAAGGTGGTTCGATTCCACCTCTGTCGTTTTGAAGCTTGGGCAATTTTGTTCACCCCACTTTGCCTGTGTCTTTCGGAAGAGACATCAAATACATTGGTCCAAACTCCTGCATTAACTCAAGATTGGGCTGTTTGGAGTATAACTACTTGAGACAGTAATGTGGAATACCACGCATTAGCCATTATACTGGTCGGTGTAGTTTTCTACCTACTTAATAGAATATGTCGTTTAAAAAAAAATCTGAAGAAACATTTTGTGTAAGAGATCGATATACCAAATCAGTAGCAGCTACTTCATTTATTCAATGCAAACAAATTATTAAAACAGTTGTTTTGAATGAAAAACTTACAAATATTTTCAGAACCACGCCGCGCGAATCGAGGAAACCGGTGGAATTTATATTTATATCATATTTATGGCAAGTCATATAGACAATCTTTTTTCATTGTACTGTACAGGGCAAAGTGAATTGTGGGGCGATTCTAGAATCGCCCCGGATGTCTCGCGGGTCATTGTGGGAATCCCACAATGCCCGCCCAAGTGGAGATGATAGATCTGTCAGTCGCTCGGCAATATTCGGAGTGGTGAGACGTACATTGTTCGTGTTGCATATGTGTGGTTTATTTCATTACACGAGCTTGACTGACGACTTTTCGTTTGCGTACATTTAATGATCATTCTATTACATTGTTTGCGATAAATTATTTCGTGTTAAATGTTTGATTGATTGAATTATCTTCTCGAATAACAATTGTTACGTGTGACCTTATACTATGCTATAGTAAACATCGTATCGTTTGAATATTGCTAATGATCGTAAGACTTGCATGTCCGAAGTAGTGACCAATTTTCTATTAGTTCAAAATTCGAAAGTCATATCAGAGGCGAAATATGACAAAATCGCTGAGCATCTACAACGACCATATGCGGCCACCGACCCCAAACTTCGCTGGTGGATCAAGCGTAAACGTTTTCAGCTGATCAGCTTTCTTGAGCTCAACATCGCTGTCATTCCCAAGCGATGTACGTACGTGACTGTTGTATACGAATATTATATGTTTAGGGTAACGTAACGCCTGTAGATTTTGTAACCCCCCCAAAAAATACGTGCGCTTTTCGAAGAAATGTGTACGTTGTAATTCAGTTGAAATATAACCGAAAACTCTCATTGGAAAAAAAATATTATCATCTTGGCATTGACAGTTAGACGAGCGAAACTATTCAGCTAAGAGTTATGTAAAGATTTTTCTTTAAAAAAAAATGGAAGACTCATTTAAGAAACTTTTAAAGACACAACATTATAATCTAGATTACGGGTAATAACTTGAATGTGTGTCACTTTCCATGTATGTTTTAATTACCAAGACGTTACACTAATAATTATTTTAATGTTGTGTGCATAATATTATTATATTGTTTTATCCTTCTTTCATATACTTTTTTCATTTGGAGTTATTATACGTAGTACATTAACACTAGCTAAATTACTGTTTTATCATTATCCACACTTGTTCATAGCACCACCTGGCCACCGTGATTACCAGATTGTATTGTTTGCCTGTTAGTCAAGGGTGCAGGGTTCCCAATATAATTAGTGAGGTTCTGTACTAAGGCTCCTTGCCTTGGGCATGTGTGGATCCCACCCTGCCTGGTAGTCTGGTCAAGTGTGCAGGGTTTCCAGTATAATTATGCATGGCTTCTATACTAAGGCTCCATGGCTTAGGCATGTGTGGATCCCATCCTGACTGACTTTAAGCTGTTCCTGTAATCTGTGTGACATTTGTGACTGATGCTAATGCAATAATAAAAGGAAGCCATTTCACAGTGGCAGTACTGCACACCATCTGACATTTTTTCCATGTAGCATTGGTTGGTTGATTGGTTCATGAGTTCTGTAGAAAAATGTATTAAAGTTCAATAGATATGCATAATATTACTTATTAAGTTAAAGAACGATTACCTTAACAATAGGAATTATGTTTTGGTAATGTTTGTGCATAAACATATGTATGTATTGGGATGGACACTATCAGGAAGCAGGTACGACTGCCACTCGTCTGACATCCCTCGGTGTTTCCACGCGTGTACGTTCGCCAGCCCGTCTATCGGTCTGTGCAACGCTGCGACGATCACTGACGGTTTTTCCCTCTGCACGTAACCTGCTGTCGCAAACTTGTCAGCCTCAAGCCGGCGAAATCTCGTATCAATGTCCTGCTGCATTGTTTCTCCAACCGAAGTCCTTTTCCTTTCAAGTGTCGCACGAATGAGTGGCCGATCACAAGTAGTTTTGCACATGCCTAACTTTTTCCTAATTGGCTAACGGAATTTCCTAACAAACAACTGATTGGCCTACCTACTCTCACACTTTCCTTGCCGTCACGCCTGCTTGTTTTCCAGGAAGCATAACAAACGACTATTGGGACTCCCTGTACATTAACAGGAACGGAATAAGCTTTATAAGTACACGCTGATCACAGATACTGCGTTACGTTGGTGTCACACAGTTAGCATTTATAATTTCACACACGTTATTAGGCGAAACATTATGAAATCCACGCTTGTACATGTAAGTTTGAACGAAATAACGGTATCATTCCAACTCTGCACCATTTCAGTCGGGGGGCAAAGTGGGAATAAGCTTTATATGTCATTTATAAATATTGCGCGGTCGTTGGTTTGTCATACAGTCAGTATTTCGAATGTTATACACAATATATGGTCATCCAGTAAAAAAAGGACGTCGGCATACACGTTTTCACAACGGCACGCTTGAACTAACGGTATTATTCCCATTCTGCACAATACAAGAAGGGGCAACGTCGGAATAAGCAAAACATACAAGGCAGGATTAGCTAGTTAATTACCCCCTTTGTTGCTCCGCTACAGCTTCAACACATTCACAACACACACAAAGAACATGTTTCAACATCTACGCTGGCTAACCAATTATGAACTGGTAGCTAGTGAAGTACCTATAACACCTAGGACCTCCATTGTACGTGTTCAAAGTCAAAGCTCTATGTGCTAAAGAAGCCTATTATTATTTTCTACCGCAGGACATGATCTTATACAGGCGCATGTGTCAATTTAAATATACGCTCAGCACACCTCGACTGAGCACATCTTCAAAGAAACATATCACGCCGGGCAGAGTTCAAATACACCGTAATCCATTTGATCGTTTTCTGAATTCTCACAATGGTCCGTCCCAAGTGAGAATCAACGTTTAGTCCATTCCAACTTGGGCGGGCGTTTTGGGAATTCTCACAATGGTCCGTCCCAAGTGAGAATCATCTCCACTTTGCCCCCATTCCGAAACTGCCCGCAACAGTACCACTTTGTTCCAATTATTTCAACTTTTTATAACAACCAGGCTTGACATGGCACTTTATAAAACACATATACTTGTATTGAATATATACCATTAATGTAGTAAATTTGTTTTCGTTTCGTTTATTTAACACATTTTAATTATTCCTACTTTTACGGCAAGACTGGCTTGCCATACATCTACCACAAAAAGGGCTATTATTGTCATGTGGCCAAGAACGAAACACGCGTCAGCAGACGCTCAATAATATTAATAATGTCTGGTAAGCATGCAAAGTCGGTTCGGTTTTTATCAAGCCTCAAGGTATGTATATCATAAACGTGTTCCATGTTATGTTATATTATATATCAAAATATATTTTGCTCAGACAAGTCTCTGTATCGTTATTATCGTAAACAGACGCTGTGACATCTCTAACGCGATATCAAGCGAGATTTCAATGGGTCGAAAACTGGCGTGGCTCGAAAACTGCACCGGTAACTATACAGCTGGATGACATGGGCGATAATTGGAATGTTTGCAAATATCTACTAAACCTTTGTTCTTCTGAGTCCTTGCTATTTCTTTTTCGATCTCGCCTATTTTCTCGAGGATGCCCATCTTCGATTACAATGTGTATGTTTATGACATGAACTGTTTTTTTGCAGTTACGTCAAGAACTGTCACAAATCTGCAACGCAACACGTTTGCGCGGTTCCATGCCTCTTCACTAGGTGAAAACATCGCTTCAGATCACCGCAAGATGGCGGAGATAATTATTTCCGAATTCTCGACTTCCGTAAACAACAGTCTGATGGGATAGCAAAGATGGCAGCGCTCACGGTGAAACTTTGCTCTCAGGTAACGAATGTTTCTTTTGTTTTGAAAACTTTGCAACAATGTCTTGTTCGTGTACTTCTACGATTAATAGCACAATTAATTGCGTTGTGTTTAATAAAATTACCATGCTTTTGTTCGAAATATTTACAACTTATTTTGACATCGACGACCATAATATACAAGGTCATGCGGCGTAGCGTAAGGAAGGCTGAAAAACTGGCGAAAGCATGCTGCTGTCACGATTAACCCTTGGATTTATTTAACAAATTATTAATTTGATTCTACTTGTCATCATATGGGAAATTGCTGAACATGTAATATAATTTTACTCATTAAAAAAATCGGCCTGCTCGAGCGTTCGTTCCGATCATGACTGACAAGTACGGTAGCAGCGTCGACTGGAGTCGGAACGATCGTGACAAGCGCGTCAAGAATCTACTGAGCACGCACTACGGAGCGTATATTGACATCATTAAACCACTTTCGGTGTATCGTGGACGTGTCTGTAAAGAGCAGTCATTTATCAAACATATTTGTTTCACGTTGATAACTCATTAACTGGAGATGGTAAGTTGAAATTGTGCGCCTTTCTCCATAATTATGTCATGAAGTTCGTTAAATCAACACTGTCACCGTCATGAAGTTAGTCAACATTTTGTCATTGGGTCTTTTTGTTGAGTATCCATTTTGTTATATTTAAGTAGATATTATTTGATGTGTCTTTTTATATACTTCCTTTTGATATACTTTGGAATTAACCATTTAATTGAATCAAACATATTGGCATGGACGGAATCATTCTCTTTTCTCAGTGTGCTAAAATGAGCCCCTTAAATATAATCATATTGCCAGAGCTGTTGGAAGTGTTTTTTCCAAGTCATACGCCAGTAACTGGTATGCCTCAACCCAAGGGTAAGTGTCAGTGTCGCTCATACTAATACTTCTGTGTTGCTATCAGCATCAATTGAAATTTGTGTTACGGCAGCTACAAATTAAGTGTGTTTTTGAACGTTTAGATCTCAATTATATGTGCACACCAGGCCCTTAGCCAGAGACATGTCTGCCCGTCTTGAAGATGGGTGAATGTTGGACGACGACGGGTAAATAAAATAAAAATAAGACAGGTTTTTCTTTTTACACGATGAGATTTTTACATTATAAAATTTTTTGAACTCTCTTAGTGCACACTGTCGTGATTCGACGAATGTTGTCAGCGGCAGAATATCGAATGCCACCAATCTATGGGACTATGTATTTTTAACCTTGACGCCATTGGAAAATAATGATACTGCAGTTGATATTTATTGTAATTGTGTACGTCACTGGTTGGGAAACACGTTTATATGGCCTTTCTCAGTGCCTATCCATTGGCACTCTCGTTTGAAGAGTTCAAAATGGCACCTGCCAAGCGAGAAAAGATGCGATAGGTCAATATCGAAGTTCACAACAATTGATGCCTTTTTTGTACACGTGAATAAAGCAGCGTTCCTGAACAGTCCGAGTCAACATCCTTTGTTACGTAGGCGGAGATCCATAATGTTATTATTATTAAGCATAAATACCTCTCAAGAAACTTAGTGTTCGTTCTGTGTATTTCAACTGCATCTCACATTCTTCTACAGAACGAACACTAAGTTTCTTGAGAGGTAATTATGCTTAATATTAATAACCAAGAAACTGGATCATCTATCCATTCAAGGATCCATAGTGTTGGTGTAATGCCTCTAATAACTGAGACGCTACTGTATAGTCGCCAAGCACGATCACGTCAAGTTACTTTTTTACAAACCTTCTTATGTTGGCTCTTCTGTTATTATTACTGTGCAGGTGATAATACCAACCACACGGCACAACAAGTAAGACTTGGTTGGGCCAGTAATGGCTAAACCGGACTTGGCTTGCCATTGACAAAACCTAATTCGGCCAATAATGGATGTCATTTGACATTTGCTCGAATTGCATTGGCTTACCAGAGCAAAAAACCAGTTGGGCCAATAATGGCTGCCGTTATATCAACCAGCATTGGCTTGCCAGTAAAAAATAATTATAATGGCTGTCATAGACGCGAACAGCTTCTGTGGAAGCAGTTCACATGTTTAAGATTTTTTAGAATGTTCAAGACTGGCAAAAAAATTTTCTGGCTAAGGGCCTGGTGCACACATGCATGCACATTAATTAGCTTACTTAGGTCTTTGTTGAAGTCTTGGATTTAATTGTCAGGTCTTTGTATGGTAAGTCTCAAATGCTTGAGTCTCAAGTCTGGTAAAAGCAGGCCTGGGGTAATAGTAATATGTAATAGTAATGATTACAATTGTACAAGTAATAGGAACAGAATGTAATAGAAAGCAACATAATATTAATTGAGCTATTACTTTACTATTACAATAAAACATTTCAACCACACCAAAATTAAATTTCATTGAAAATAATCAGACCAAAAAATTCTGTATTTTTACATAACATGACTTGTTAACATTTCCAATTTGGAACCTTTTTGATGGTGAAAAAATGGTTTAGTATCGGAATCATGACAGTCATTGAACTTTAGCACTATTAACAGTAGACACTGTGACAGTGTGACTGCTGTGTGGCTAATTGGTCATTTGAAGCCAGGTCCACCAGCCATCTATCCTTTTCACACAAGCCTATTCATCCATTCACTGGAGCAGGATAAGGGTTGCAGGCTTCCAGCACTAAGCTGTCTTTCAATCAATCAATCATTGCCATCTCCCAACCCTAGCTGCCAACATGACATGCTGGATAATGTTTGAACAAAATCCAGGGACTTATACCAATTTTTCTGACTGGAAGTTTGTGAGGTTAATTTAATTGGGAAATTTATGAATTAATTGCAATTTTAATTGGTAGCAAGATCTATCGCCATCTTTTTAAAGTAAAGCGATCATGTTCTGATGTTAGATATGTGATGTGATATAAAACAGAGATCGAGTACAGAGAGACTACAGACAGGACATTTTGCCACATCTCAGTAGGCAAGCAATTTTGTGTTGACACTAAAGTAAACAGTTGTTTTGCCTCCAAAATTAAGTAAAAACTGTCATCTAAGTATTTATTATTTTTTCATAAAATGTGCACTTACTATCAACGATACACCCACCAGTTAATTTGAATGTAAAATGTTTAATTGAAAGGAAATAGTTCTGATGGAAAATGTAATAGTAATAGCTTGAAATGTAATAGTAATATATTACATTGCCTTCAGCATGTAATAGTAATAGAAAGGAAACTAAGTAATAGTAATACTAATAGTAATCTATTACATTGCAATGTAATAGACCCCAGGCCTGGGTAAAAGTGCAAGTTGAATGCATATTTTGTCATTAAGTGTCATTGTCCAGTTCATGCAGAGATGAGGCAATTATACCATAAATGTAATTGATTACGATTACTGTACTGTTAAACTGTATGTATATGATTATAAGTATGATTTCTTAGAAAAAAAATGTAATTGATTGTGATTACTTTTGCCCTGGAGGCATTTCTAGTAGGCTTGGGTCACCAGACCACCATTAATTTCTATGCCTGGTTTACTGTGGGCCACATTGATATTTGGTGGTCTTTTGACGGATATCATAACAAGAGAGTATAACATTCTGGATGCATTAAAAGTTTTTTTGTTTCTTGTAGGAATTTTCGAGACTTCATCAGCACATGTTAAAGACAGCATCTCTGTATAAGCCATGGATGCGAAGTAGCATCCTCTCCTCCATTCGAAATCTCTCTTCACGTCCGTCGACCGCATCCTCCTGTGGCTGTGGCAATGCTTCGGTTCACTTCTCTAGACGCGGGCTCACGACACAGCAGCACCAGCTGCTGAACATTGTGCAGAAACAATACAGCTTCCTCTCAATGCAGAGTCGCCGGTCGCTAGTAATGCTTGCCAAGACGCTTGTTGGCCAGCCTAGTTTGGCCCGGACAAGCAACATGGGCCTCATGCAACAGCTCACCAGAGGAGTGGCATTCAAGATATCAGACAAAGAAAACAAGTATTTGAATAGTGTACTCATGTATGCATTTGCACTTGTCATCTTCATGATTGGAATGTCCTATGCTGGAGTGCCGTTGTACAGGATGTTCTGTGCTGTAAGTCCTGCTGTTTATGGTCATTCTCTCGTGGTTGTATTACTGGGGGTTGTTCCAGTTAAGACATCAGGGGGCGGGTGTCGGTAATATATTTTTATAATACAATCACTCAACATTGCAATTACAATATAGATATCCCTGAATAGCATAAATCTACTATGTCATTTATGTGGTTGTTTAATTAATTATGAGATCATGCCCAAAATAAAATACATGGTACCAAGTTTAGAAATAGAGGTTACTCATGGCTACCACAACTCCAATCTATGGCATGACTAAATGTTCTTGTTTTATTGACATTTTATCCACACTGTGATACCTTAATATGTCAATAAACAGAACATCACTGAAGCATGAAGACTTGGTTGTCTTACACCAAATGTAAAATGAATACAGTGTTTGATATTACACATTTAACAATGTCTGTTCTGTCAGGCTTCAGGCAGCGGTGCACAGACTGCAGGTGAGGATACTTTGGTAGACCATGGGGACGTACTGGAGAAAATCGAACCAGTGAAGAATCGCGTGATCACAGTGAGATTCAACTCGGACACAGCCTCCAGCATGCAGTGGAACTTCCGACCTCAGCAGACGGAAGTAAAGGTTAGTGAACGAACTGCTCGTGACGACATGTCTATGTGTCGTGTTTCGCATGTTCAGTATTGATGATTGGTGACACATGCATTCACGATCTACATATTAGTTTTTTTATCATGATTTGGTGATTACACATTCTAACTTTAAGATGGATATTTCATAGGCTTCTTTCAAGAGGCAACACCTTTTCCCATTTGAAACCTCTAGTTAATATCTATAAATCCATGATTAAGAAGCTATTCTTCGATAGCCTTTGTTACTCTCATAGGGACAGTCCAAGAAGGCAATAACTGCTGGCCAAGTCAGGATATTGAGCCCTGGAAGGTGCTAATCCACCCTCTTAAGCAAACAGTAGCTGTGGTTACGTTACTGTAACGAGTGTTGTTTTGTTGCACCCCCTAGGTGGCGCCAGGTGAGACTGCCTTGGCTTTCTACAAAGCCAAAAACCCGACTGACGATGCGATTACCGGGATTTCAACGTACAACGTCATCCCATACGAGGCAGGGCCTTACTTCAACAAAATCCAGGTGAGTTAGTGTGGTCTTTCTTGAGATATAACACGATATTAACACCACCTAATATGAAAGGCTGCATCAATTTTGCCAAAGAAAGTGAGTTTTAAAGAAAATATTAAATTAATTCTACATTAAATATGTGCACTTCTCAAAAAGACTGTGTACAATTCATTTGAGACAACTTATGATGTTTGCATCTGTTAACAGGCAACACTGTTAGGTCAATTCAACATAAGCTGACAGTGATCAATTAGATAAGATTGTACAAATCCAAAACATTTGCCCCAAAAACATCAGTATCAGGTTTGGGGTCAATTACTTTGTAATTGTAATAGTAATGATTAAATTTTCATTGAGCTATTATATTTATAATATTTTCTATTACAATTTGGATTAATGCTGGCTTATTTTGTGTTAGCTCCAACAGCCTACAAAGACAATGGGTAAGACAACCAAGGCTATGAAGCCAGGTACAGTTTACACAAATAACTGTATTGGTTCTTTGTATAATTTGGGCAGCAGAAGCAGTTCAAAGGACAAATTCGGACAATAGGTGTGATGCCTCACACTGCACAACTGCATTTTACTATAAACTCCAAACAAAGCCATGAATGTGTGTGAGCAACAGCAAAGGGCATCACATGATGAAAGGATACACAAACTGTTATTATCTGGTTTGAGGAAATCTTAAATGAGTCGTTGTGTCCCTATGATACTGGCTGGCAAGTTGTGTACATTCAGATGAAATTCCACTGTCACTGTAAATTATTGATGATTGCTTGAATAATGAGTTTTGTTGTTGTTGAGAACTACTGTACTACTCAATGGAAAGTTAAAATATCTAGCATAATACGCCTGTGAGCACTCCAAAATGTTTAATGGAAGAAATGTAATAGTAATAGATTCATATGTAATAGTAACAGATTACTTTGCATTCAGGATGAAATAGTAATAGAAAGGAAACTAAGTAATATATTACAATGTAATGTAATTGACCCCAGGCCTGGTCAGTATATGATACCAACGTTTCACAGGTTACCCCCCATAACTGTGGATGTAAGAGTGCATAAATGTTACACGGCCACCATCGAGAAATAAAGGTTTACTACCATAGAGTTATATTTACCAGAATTTGTGAGGCCAAAAGATGATTCAAACCTTGGTCCCCTTGATTGAGATTGTACTACTCAACCCATTGTGTTATCACACCTCAATGAGCAGTCTATCAGAAACAGAAACACAACACAGCTTTAACATAAAATTTATTGAGATGTGGTTTAATAAAAATAAAAACAGTTACTAATGCAGTGTCATCAAGATAGATACGACAATGGATTATTCATATTTTAATATTATGTTCTTTGTTTTCAGTGCTTCTGTTTTGAAGAGCAGCGGTTGAACCCACACGAGGAGGTACGTAATTTCTTTGGTGGACGTTCTGTGTTAATTTCTTACCATAGAACGTCCATCCACCCATTGGGTCAGCATGGACATTTGTCAGTCTCGTGATGCGTGTTCATGGTTTATTAGTTCACATTATATTCGCCAGGTGGCAGCACTGTATTGTACAGGCCACGTGCCAGTGCAGCAACGTATGACTAGGCATCTATGGTCGTTTATTGCAATCACCATGCTAGACTATATAAAGTTATAAACAATATGCAAAACATTATTGAAGTTTGTACGAATATTGTTGAGAAAAACAGTACATGAATTATTTCAAACAAGCCTAAAAGTAAAAAAAAATTGTTTTTACATTAATAATGAGACGAGCATGTTTTGGACATTTCTCGATTTCATCAAATCACTATGTTCTGTTTCTATAATGGAACACTAAGTATTAAGAAACTAATTCAATTTATGCCTTAAAACATCTTATTTAACAATGTCTGATTAATCAACAGTGATACCCAAGATCATATACTTTACTTTAACTAGGCTATATTTTTTAATATATCAGATATTATCTTCTGCGTGTTACAATATATACACACAATATGTTAGTGTGTGTGTGTGTGTGTGTGTGTGTGTGTGTGTGTGTGTGTGTGTGTGTGTGTGTGTGTGGGTGGGTGGGTGGGTGGGTGGGTGGGTGGGTGGGTGGGTGGGTGGTGTGTGTAATTGTGTAATTGTGTAATTTTAAGTGGTACTATGTTTACTTGTATATTTATGTTTTAAACTCACAATACTTAGGAAGGTCAAATGTATATTTTATAAGGTTAATAGTTAAAGGTCCCTCCTCAATAAAAATTTTTCGCTGAACCCATTTCAAATAAATTTTGCCAGAAATAGTATCTACTACGATATGCTAGCTCGTTTGTGCAAGTTTTTTTGTGTGAGATCGTGAGACAAACTATTAAATTATTTGATGTTTGGTCAAACATAAATGGAAGTGAAAATGTAAACTATACATTTGGACATCAACGAACCTGGTTCACGATGGGCTAAATCAGTTGAGGAGGAAGTTTTAATAAAAATATTTATTATATCTTTGTTCCAGGTGGACATGCCCGTGTTCTTCTACATCGATGCAGAGTATGCGGAGGATCCCAAGTTGGAGCAAGTGGACGAGATCATGCTCTCCTACACATTCTTTGAGTCGAAGGAAGGCATGGAGGTGCCCCTCCCCAACTACATGCAGATGGAAAAATAACAAGACCACTCTCTATGTGAATGCTGAAGCGCCAAAGCTAAAATCCAATGCCATGCAGTCTTTGAACTTAAGATGACTGATGGAATAGTAATGACCTGGACATTTGAATATTCCAGAGAAACGTAGTTTTTCCCACTCGATGTGAGGTGGTGTATATATTAAAAGCAAGATTTTTATGACATTTGCCCTGTATTTGTGAACGTTACGTGAACATGGCAATGACGGGTGCTTATAAAATTACACCGTAATATGAATGCAGTGTACATGCTGTCATGCATAAGAACATACTTGCGGGAGATGTACACATAAAGTGTGTTTTGCACTGTGATTTGTGATTCGCCGTTGTTGTGTCTGATATACTACAGCGTACTTTAATTGTATATACAGTGTATATAAGCTGTACATTACTTTCTTAAAATAGACTTGAAGAAAGAAAGAAACATATATCCCAATATATATCCTTCTCCCCAGGACATTTGGTATCAGGGAAAGATCGTATTGTCCATGTAGCAACATGTGGGGCAGATCCTGTATATTTATGTTTTTAACTCACGACCCTTGATAAGATAACATGTTGATGTTTATCGTGAATAAACAATGTTTATTATTAGTATATCCTCTTGAGAAATACACCAATATGTCACATAACTGGCCTTGGGATTTATACCCAAGAAAATACCAGACATTCCTGTGGTGCATTTGTGCTGTATTATATGCCCAATGATACCAGAGTATACTTGGGTCATGTGCTAAGAAAGCCACAGGAAAAACTACGGAAAGCAGCACTTAGGTGGCTTCCTGGAAAGAGGAAGGCCTAAATAACCTTTTTAAGAGAGTGAAAGGTCGTAAACTTTGAAACGTTAAACAAAATAACCGCTGTGGCTCAGAACAGAGGAAGGTGGCGTGCGATTGTTTTTGCGCTGTGGGACACCTTTAACGCAAGAGGAAAAACAAGATCCTAGCATCGTTCTTGGTATGGACATGACACTACATCATAACCTATGCAAGCTGTTGCAATTCATAACAAGTGGCCCAACCTTACATATTATACTGCATGCGTTACATATTATTGTCGTGTTCTACGTATCTGCATGTTTGGAACCACAGTAGTGGCAAGACCATATATCATGTATACAGCTTGCTGTTGTTAGAAAGCGTATTAAATTGTCTTAGTTACTTACCAGTCATGCGGTGGTGCCACTGTTGCTGGTTTCTTCCGTGTGGTGCGAGCCCTGTCCATGGTTTACTGTTTATCCTTAACTATTACAGATTGACAGTTAACGATATATGGGCTTACGAGACATTCTTAATTGGTTTATGCGTTTTGAACAAGGCGTTTTTGCATTAAGGGATACGGCCCATATTTGTTATACAGGTTCGTTTCGGGTCTTACGGGTACCGTTGACAGTCTTACGGGTACTGTTGACAATCTTACGGGTACCGTTGACAGTCTTACGGGTGTACACGCATGGTTGGCAAGTATGCTATCGAAACCCTCCATGGAATTTCTGTCGCTGCGATAGAACGTCGCTGACGATCTGTTTCGGCGACGTCGCTTGCAATAGAACGAATCGTATTTTAAGCGATGTGGCCTTGTTCGTCTCTGCATTCATATTTTTTGCAATCACGAGCTGCTCACGTGACACCGTTCAAAACATCACACCTCGTCTCGTACAACCACAGTGCTATCGCATGGAATATCAAATGGCCTTTCCTGACAAAGTGACAAAATCGCGCCACCGCGACGATTATATCACATTATGTTGTACGCCGGCACACCTATGCAGAGTAAACAATCAGGACATCTAGTGAGCATGGCTGTTTAAAAGGTTCGAAATGCATGACTGCATCCAGCAAAGTTGCGAATAAAACTGCTCACATCGTTGATTGTATCTTTCTAAATTCAAAGAATATCGGTTGAACTGTCATTGCCCCCCCCCCCCCCCCGTTTGCTTTGGGATATGATTCTGTTTGCACACGAATAACCCGTTGTGCCACGTACTACAATTATGATAGCGCCAAGGCAAAGTAAACATGACTAAGTTTGGACCCTACTTTCCGAGATCCTATATACGCCACTGCTTGAGAACAAGTTGTACCGTAATGAATCAAATGCACAAGTAATATTACATTGTTTTACACATAATGTTGAATAACAAGTAGCGCCTACAGAGTCCTTAGAAACACACATTTAACCGATGTCAATAGAGACGTTGTACAATGTGAAATACAGACAAGTCTTAGTAGGTAGATCCACAAATTAGGTGTTTAAACATTTAGCAATCTCCGCTGGATGACCTCACTAGCATGGCTGCCATGACAACCAGACAGACAACTTTAATTAGTTTCAACATCCACTTCGCTCGCGCGTATTTACATAAGTAATATAATCTGCTGTAGAGATGCCGATCGATGCTTCTGTCCATGGCTTCCACATGGAAAGCTCAGTTTTCGCCTCAAGTAACGAGTAGGACTACTGCGGTCTGTGTTATATTTCATGAGAAAGAAGTTCAAGACTTCAGTGGTTTCGTTGTCTGGCACGACTGATTCATCTGGTGATTCATAGCAAGTGACTACACATACCTCGTTGACTTCGCTCTGTGCACGTAAGTAGTAGGTAAGGGGTTTATGATGAGCAAGAGAGGAGGTTACTAAAAATAGACATTGGAATAATTTTAATTTTTATTTTTATTTTTTATTTCAATTTCGGGAAAAACCCACATATCGCTGACGTAGCGGTTAGTGGGAAAAACCCACCTATCGCTAACGTGACGGTTATTTAGGGAAAACCCACATATCGCTGACGTGGCGGTTATTGAGTACGGTATCAAAGAATAAGAGAGCTAATCAATCAGGGTTCAGTACATTAGCGGTGAATGGTGTAAAGAGCTGTGATTCGTCGGTTATAGTTTCATAAAAGTTATGCGTATGAGTTTCATAAAAATCGTGACTGATTAATGAGGTAAGGAGGATGAATGGCTCGTGTGTCCATCTGGTGGGAGATGGGTAGATGCTCGCGGGACATACCGTTGACGTTGCGGTTAGGGTATATGCTCCCGTTTCGCGGAATGCAGCGGGCTACATACCATATTAGGAATGCGTTCGTGTTGTATTCCGTAATATGACACCGCTCTGCCGCGTTCCCGAAAGGACGCATTAAGGCGATACTAACAGCTGACTAGTGGATTTTGGTACTCGGGAAATGCGCGTTTTAAATAACCTGGCTATATGTAGTCATATTAGCGCTGTAGTTAAAGCGCTGGTTCGCCCACTGGATGTATGCAAGTCTAAACACGTTGAAAGATAAGCCCGTCATTTGCACAATGCTATGCAGTAATTTATTCGATGCCAGCTATGATGAAAATCGGGTTTCATTATTGTTATTTTTGTCGTTTCTCTAAGAAGAGTAGACCACGTGACGTCCTGTCTGCATAAATAATAAAAACAGCTGTGTACGCATCAACGAGTTGACCTGTATGCGTACATATAACATATTTAGGGTATTGGTTATCGTATGAATCATACATAGCACGAGTAATGAGAAAGAGTACCGATTTGTCTAAGAAAATACCGCTTTTATATGTATTATGTCACCCTTAGTTACGTATGTAATGCTTTTAAGCTAAGTGTTTACCACATTTATCTGCCTGTTAACATGTTAAGTAAATGTCACTTTTATTTGTATCTTACCACAGTTTAGCTACGTAATTGCCACGCTTGTCTGTGTGCTAATGCTTTTAGCATATTAAGTATCACTTTTAATTGTATGTTAACGCTATTTAGCTAAGTATATACCATATTCTATGTTAAGTTTGTTTTCGCAAAGTAAATATCACTTTTAGTTGTACGTTAACGCTTTTAAGCTAAGTAAGTACCAAATACAGCTACATGTTAATGAGTTTAGCTAAGTAAATACCGCATTTAGCTGTAGGTTAACGCTTTTAAGCTAAGAAATTACCACATTTAGCTGTATGTTAGCGATTTTACGCTAATTATTTACCATATTTACCTGCATGTTAACGGTTTTAAGCTAAGCAAATACAACTTTTAGCTATGTAATTAGCATTTTTAGCTAAATAAGTACCATATTTAGTTGCAAGTTAACGCTTTTAAGTTAAGTAATTACCACATATGTTAAAACTGTTTAGCTAATAAATGACCACATTTAGCTGTATGTTAGCGCTTTTTACCTAAATAATTACCACATTTAGTTGTATGTTAACGCTTTTAAGCTAAGTAATTACCGCATTTAGCTGCGTGTTAACGTTTTTTAGCTAAGAAATTACCATATTTAGCTGTATGTTACTGCTGTTTAACTAAGGAATTACCACATTTAGCTGTATGGTAATGCTTTTTAACTAAGTATTTATCGCATTTAGTTGCATGTTAACGCATTGAAACTAAGTATTTACCACATTCACCTGTATGCTAAGGTAATCGGGAAATGCGCGTGATAAATAACACGGTTTTCTGTAGTGATATTAGCATTGTTGTTAAAACGTTGGTTTGCGCACTGGACGTAAGCCGGTCATTTGCACTTAAATCTATCTAAGCTAGGTTCTGTGAAGAAAAGAACAAACTCTGCGTATGATTATAATATATTTGTTATAACTAACCAAACAATGCAAGAAGTACAAAACAATTAATTATGAACATAATCGTCAGAATATAGTAATATAAACAAAATCACTACAAGTATTACATAATATGATTATGAATTATTATTGTAATACCACGCCTGTCGGGGCGCGCTATAGCAGAGAGCTATTTTAAAACACTGGGCGAGGTAAGTACATCAGTATAGACGAACGAGTGGACCGTGGACTGTGGACTCCGGTTGCCTTAGCAACGAACGGGGTGCGGCTAGCGCTGTTACGATCGATGTAACAACGTGCATCGTTGTAAGAACTGCATCTATAGTTTATGTTTGTTTTGGTACACTTGCATTGTATGACTAATCTTAGTTAATTGTGGTACACTTTAATTTGCTAACTGTATATACGAGCGTCATAACATCATGGCGTTAGCCCTGTGTCTGTAATTTTTTAAACTGTATGACATTTCTCTACCATTTTCTAAACCATGTGTCATTTTTTGCTGTACCATTTTTATTGAATGTATAAAAGATTACCGCACCGGGTATCTGGTCATATGATACCCTTTTATGGTGGCGTATCGAAATTAAACCATTCACCTTGTATCTTATCAACTAGAAGTATAAAAGCAGTCACCCAAACAATAAATGTTGACAAGTCTGGAATTTAACCGACATCCTGTTAAAACTGACACAATTTTAAATTTTCTTACAAAGTTATGGCATGTTTGGTTAAAAATAATCAAGCAGTTATGTGAATATTTGTTGGAAAATAAAATCGTTCTTAGGTTGCCTGCGGTATTGAAGTAATGATGCTATGACAGCAAATGTTTAACATCGCTAACCTACAATATAAACATATGAAAGGTTGTTTCGTAGATATTTTTTCTACTGTACACTTTGAGCAATCTAAACAAAAATCTCAACAACACTATTGTTAAATTACCCTGTGTGTGTGTGTGTGCGTAAAAAAAAAATGGATGGTGAAAAAAACTACATACATATTAGTCTTCTAAATAGGCCACCCATGTGACCAAGATAAACTGGTCTGATTACAGAGGCTGGTGAGATGTACAAATGCGTAGATCTGACAAAAACACGGGGTTTAAGGGGTGGCTGTTTCCAACGGGTGCTTTTTTGTAACTGGTTCTACTGTATCTATGGAATCAACCTTTTAGCTACTACACACACCATTCTTGAAACCTAAATATTAGTTTATCACATGTTGTATTTGTATTTTTGCATGCTCTTCGTTGATTGCATTAAATATACACATCCTTATCAGACAATGAAATATGTTTTGCTAGATTTGGACCACCATTTGTACCAACAACAAAAAATTAAATCCAATTCCAGGTACCTTTAACATTGTTTTTCTGTAGTGCTGTTTTAGTGGGTCTTAATATAATTGTTAATTTGCTTTTATAAGTTTTGTACATATGCGCAGATTCAGAATATATAGATATAACAAATGCTGTATACAGCCTCTTTTTCGTGACCCCAGCACGTTTTAAACCTTTGGTGAACCAAGTTGTCTTGTTAGTGCTACGATACTCTAGGATGTGTTCTCAGGCTAGTGACTGGAATAGTTACTGCAGGCCTTTTTAGACACCTGGGTAACACGACTGTGAACTATCCTGTAATACCTACTGTTAAGCGAGCACTTAATTCAGAGTTAATTGCGAATTTGTCAAAGAGATTAAATTAGGCTGTAATTTTCTTGACTGGGTGTATGAAAGAAAAATAAAAAAGAATGCGCAACGACTGCAATGACATCAGCAACTATTTTAGTATTCGTGTTTCATTGGTAGTCTCGTGAATGGAAACATTGTTGCATGCTTTTAAAATGTGTATACTCCCGCCGGTAGACACACACGATGAGACAATTGGTATTTTCTTTAACTGCGAGACATTTCGCAGTCATTTTCTTTAACTGCGTGACCTGTTATTTTCTTTTGTTGTGACATTTTTGTGCATTTTTATTTAACTGCGTGACATTTTACCAATCTTAGCTAATTCGGTTTGTCACACATGTAACGCTGTTTTATAAGTGTGTAACACATTCACTATGTAGTAACGCGTTTAGCTATTCTTCCAATGGCATACACAGCGCTGTCTCCACAGCATGTACCATCCGTTGACCTTTTTTTCCATTACTGGTCACCACTTCCACCATTTACCTCCGTCTGACTGTCCCTAAGAGCAACTCCATACATTGCCCCTACATTCATATGTGTCCGTAATTTGGTTAGTTAATGACATTTGATACATTGTTACTAAGTACATGATAGCTGGTATAGAAAAAACGTCACTGCTCATTAATTTCAAAAGATCCAGTTTGCACAAGGGTTACTCCTGGAGCGAGATAAATACGCCAGACGAGAGTGCAGTCGTCAAGAAATCGCTTACGTAATGGGAAGTAAAAATCTAGCTGCAGGAAAAGCACATGCCTTGCAGTAGACACGGTTCCCCATGACGCAATAGCTGTCAGTGTCTGGTGCAGGCTCCAACGTCCGTTTCGCTAGGAAGGGGTCAGGGTTAGGGTAGGGTTAGAACTCGAGGGTAGCGATAGGAGGGGTTGGGTTAGGGTAGGGTTAGGTTTAGGGGGTAGCGAAACGGATACGAGGGCGCCACCCTAAACGCTCCATTATATTTCGAAAAGTTTGTGTTTTGACTTCAAATCATATGATATTTGACCTAATTAATGTTGCCATTTGACCTAGTTCATTTGACATAATAATAATAATATAATTATAATAACTTTATTGTAAAAAAAAAAAATGGAAATACGTCTTACACTGAGGAGATAGCATAAAAACATACTTTAAATCACATTCAACCATGCAGTATGTACAGTAATAAAATCAAGTATGTAGACAGAGTAGATAATG
Organism: Lamellibrachia columna; assembly: GCA_963662155.1. NCBI lineage: Eukaryota > Metazoa > Annelida > Polychaeta > Sabellida > Siboglinidae > Lamellibrachia > Lamellibrachia columna. The sequence continues at coordinate 28,551,269 of OY759266.1, read as the reverse complement.
AGTAATACCAAGTGTTATATACATTATAATCATTTGCCTTAATTAAGTTGAGATTTGACCTAATTAAGTTGACCGTGTATTTTACGGGAAGAACAGCTAAACGCGTTGCATAGTGAATGTGTTACATCCTTGGCAAACAGCTTTACATATGTGACAAAAACGCATACGTAGTTAAAAAAAACACACACAAAATGTCACACAGTTAAAGGAAAAGGTTGTTTTGCTAAATCGTTATTTCGCCACTTCGTGCAGTCAGACGTATGTGAAGATTGGGGGTGGAGGGCATTGATGGATGAAGAGTCAACGAACGGATGTGGATGGAGATGCAGGTGGCCAGTAATGGATGAATATTCTTGCAGAGGTAGACGAACGGCGGTCAATGTAGGGGTTAGTGGGAGGGGATGAATGAAAGGAGAGATGGGCGGTAAATAAAATGTTTGAAGATGCTACGAAGGGCAATTGTGGATGGGGTGAACTGACCAGTAATGAAAGAATATTCTGGTGCATGGGGTGACTATACAGGACTGTATACGAAGATGGTAGTGGACGGAAATGAAGATAGCGAACAGACAGGCGGACATACGTAGCTAAACGCGTTACTACATAGCTGAATGCATTGCATACTTGGTAGAAAGCGTTACATACGCAGTTAATATTGGCCTGTAATGGTTAGTGAGGTGACAATGAACACTGTAAGTGTCAGGTAGGTGACTTGTGCGCTCCCACTCGTCTTGTCTTTTTTGACATTGGTCAGTCGCTGTTGATGGACTTTGACTTCTTTGACTTGTGCGCTCCCTCTCGTTTTATTTTTTTGACATTGGTCAGTCGCTATTAGTGGACTTTGGCTTGTGTGCTGCCACTCGTTTTATCTTTTTTGACATTGATCAGTCGTTGTTGATGGACTTTGGCTTGTGCGCTTCCACTCGTCTCGTCTTTTTTGATATTGGTTACACCTTCTTGCAGGCTATCTAGGGTTATTCAACCGACAAGAGGTTGGGGTTACACCTTTTTCCGTACCGTCGCCGCTAAAAAGCTGGTAGGATTGTGCAAACAGCACTGTCTCGATGCAGTCTATCTAGGGTTATACAACCGACAAGAGGTTGGGGTTAGGCTTTTTCCGTACCGCCGCCGCCACGGAACACGCGCGCGTGCTCCGTGGCGGCGCCGTCACTGCCGTCGCCTTGGCGGCGGCAGTGGCGGCGGCGGTATGGAAAAAGCCTAACCCCAACCTCTTGTCGGTTGTATAACCCTAGATAGACTGCATCGAGACAGTGCTGTTTGCACAATCCTACCAGCTTTTTAGCGGCGACGGTACGGAAAAGGGTGTAACCCCAACCTCTTGTCGGTTGAATAACCCTAGATAGCCTGCAAGAAGGTGTAACCAATATCAAAAAAGACGAGACGAGTGGAAGCGCACAAGCCAAAGTCCATCAACAACGACTGATCAATGTCAAAAAAGATAAAACGAGTGGCAGCACACAAGCCAAAGTCCACTAATAGCGACTGACCAATGTCAAAAAAATAAAACGAGAGGGAGCGCACAAGTCAAAGAAGTCAAAGTCCATCAACAGCGACTGACCAATGTCAAAAAAGACAAGACGAGTGGGAGCGCACAAGTCACCTACCTGACACTTACAGTGTTCATTGTCACCTCACTAACCATTACAGGCCAATATTAACTGCGTATGTAACGCTTTCTACCAAGTATGCAATGCATTCAGCTATGTAGTAACGCGTTTAGCTACGTATGTCCGCCTGTCTGTTCGCTATCTTCATTTCCGTCCACTACCATCTTCGTATACAGTCCTGTATAGTCACCCCATGCACCAGAATATTCTTTCATTACTGGTCAGTTCACCCCATCCACAATTGCCCTTCGTAGCATCTTCAAACATTTTATTTACCGCCCATCTCTCCTTTCATTCATCCCCTCCCACTAACCCCTACATTGACCGCCGTTCGTCTACCTCTGCAAGAATATTCATCCATTACTGGCCACCTGCATCTCCATCCACATCCGTTCGTTGACTCTTCATCCATCAATGCCCTCCACCCCCAATCTTCACATACGTCTGACTGCACGAAGTGGCGAAATAACGATTTAGCAAAACAACCTTTTCCTTTAACTGTGTGACATTTTGTGTGTGTTTTTTTTAACTACGTATGCGTTTTTGTCACATATGTAAAGCTGTTTGCCAAGGATGTAACACATTCACTATGCAACGCGTTTAGCTGTTCTTCCCGTAAAATACACGGTCAACTTAATTAGGTCAAATCTCAACTTAATTAAGGCAAATGATTATAATGTATATAACACTTGGTATTACTCATTATCTACTCTGTCTACATATTTGATTTTATTACTGTACATACTGCATGGTTGAATGTGATTTAAAGTATGTTTTTATGCTATCTCCTCAGTGTAAGACGTATTTCCATTTTTTTTTTTTTACAATAAAGTTATTATAATTATATTATTATTATTATGTCAAATGAACTAGGTCAAATGGCAACATTAATTAGGTCAAATATCATATGATTTGAAGTCAAAACACAAACTTTTCGAAATATAATGGAGCGTTTAGGGTGGCGCCCTCGTATCCGTTTCGCTACCCCCTAAACCTAACCCTACCCTAACCCAACCCCTCCTATCGCTACCCTCGAGTTCTAACCCTACCCTAACCCTGACCCCTTCCTAGCGAAACGGACGTTGGAGCCTGCACCAGACACTGACAGCTATTGCGTCATGGGGAACCGTGTCTACTGCAAGGCATGTGCTTTTCCTGCAGCTAGATTTTTACTTCCCATTACGTAAGCGATTTCTTGACGACTGCACTCTCGTCTGGCGTATTTATCTCGCTCCAGGAGTAACCCTTGTGCAAACTGGATCTTTTGAAATTAATGAGCAGTGACGTTTTTTCTATACCAGCTATCATGTACTTAGTAACAATGTATCAAATGTCATTAACTAACCAAATTACGGACACATATGAATGTAGGGGCAATGTATGGAGTTGCTCTTAGGGACAGTCAGACGGAGGTAAATGGTGGAAGTGGTGACCAGTAATGGAAAAAAAGGTCAACGGATGGTACATGCTGTGGAGACAGCGCTGTGTATGCCATTGGAAGAATAGCTAAACGCGTTACTACATAGTGAATGTGTTACACACTTATAAAACAGCGTTACATGTGTGACAAACCGAATTAGCTAAGATTGGTAAAATGTCACGCAGTTAAATAAAAATGCACAAAAATGTCACAACAAAAGAAAATAACAGGTCACGCAGTTAAAGAAAATGACTGCGAAATGTCTCGCAGTTAAAGAAAATACCAATTGTCTCATCGTGTGTGTCTACCGGCGGGAGTATACACATTTTAAAAGCATGCAACAATGTTTCCATTCACGAGACTACCAATGAAACACGAATACTAAAATAGTTGCTGATGTCATTGCAGTCGTTGCGCATTCTTTTTTATTTTTCTTTCATACACCCAGTCAAGAAAATTACAGCCTAATTTAATCTCTTTGACAAATTCGCAATTAACTCTGAATTAAGTGCTCGCTTAACAGTAGGTATTACAGGATAGTTCACAGTCGTGTTACCCAGGTGTCTAAAAAGGCCTGCAGTAACTATTCCAGTCACTAGCCTGAGAACACATCCTAGAGTATCGTAGCACTAACAAGACAACTTGGTTCACCAAAGGTTTAAAACGTGCTGGGGTCACGAAAAAGAGGCTGTATACAGCATTTGTTATATCTATATATTCTGAATCTGCGCATATGTACAAAACTTATAAAAGCAAATTAACAATTATATTAAGACCCACTAAAACAGCACTACAGAAAAACAATGTTAAAGGTACCTGGAATTGGATTTAATTTTTTGTTGTTGGTACAAATGGTGGTCCAAATCTAGCAAAACATATTTCATTGTCTGATAAGGATGTGTATATTTAATGCAATCAACGAAGAGCATGCAAAAATACAAATACAACATGTGATAAACTAATATTTAGGTTTCAAGAATGGTGTGTGTAGTAGCTAAAAGGTTGATTCCATAGATACAGTAGAACCAGTTACAAAAAAGCACCCGTTGGAAACAGCCACCCCTTAAACCCCGTGTTTTTGTCAGATCTACGCATTTGTACATCTCACCAGCCTCTGTAATCAGACCAGTTTATCTTGGTCACATGGGTGGCCTATTTAGAAGACTAATATGTATGTAGTTTTTTTCACCATCCATTTTTTTTTTACGCACACACACACACACACACAGGGTAATTTAACAATAGTGTTGTTGAGATTTTTGTTTAGATTGCTCAAAGTGTACAGTAGAAAAAATATCTACGAAAAAACCTTTCATATGTTTATATTGTAGGTTAGCGATGTTAAACATTTGCTGTCATAGCATCATTACTTCAATACCGCAGGAAACCTAAGAACGATTTTATTTTCCAACAAATATTCACATAACTGCTTGATTATTTTTAACCAAACATGCCATAACTTTGTAAGAAAATTTAAAATTGTGTCAGTTTTAACAGGATGTCGGTTAAATTCCAGACTTGTCAACATTTATTGTTTGGGTGACTGCTTTTATACTTCTAGTTGATAAGATACAAGGTGAATGGTTTAATTTCGATACGCCACCATAAAAGGGTATCATATGACCAGATACCCGGTGCGGTAATCTTTTATACATTCAATAAAAATGGTACAGCAAAAAATGACACATGGTTTAGAAAATGGTAGAGAAATGTCATACAGTTTAAAAAATTACAGACACAGGGCTAACGCCATGATGTTATGACGCTCGTATATACAGTTAGCAAATTAAAGTGTACCACAATTAACTAAGATTAGTCATACAATGCAAGTGTACCAAAACAAACATAAACTATAGATGCAGTTCTTACAACGATGCACGTTGTTACATCGATCGTAACAGCGCTAGCCGCACCCCGTTCGTTGCTAAGGCAACCGGAGTCCACAGTCCACGGTCCACTCGTTCGTCTATACTGATGTACTTACCTCGCCCAGTGTTTTAAAATAGCTCTCTGCTATAGCGCGCCCCGACAGGCGTGGTATTACAATAATAATTCATAATCATATTATGTAATACTTGTAGTGATTTTGTTTATATTACTATATTCTGACGATTATGTTCATAATTAATTGTTTTGTACTTCTTGCATTGTTTGGTTAGTTATAACAAATATATTATAATCATACGCAGAGTTTGTTCTTTTCTTCACAGAACCTAGCTTAGATAGATTTAAGTGCAAATGACCGGCTTACGTCCAGTGCGCAAACCAACGTTTTAACAACAATGCTAATATCACTACAGAAAACCGTGTTATTTATCACGCGCATTTCCCGATTACCTTAGCATACAGGTGAATGTGGTAAATACTTAGTTTCAATGCGTTAACATGCAACTAAATGCGATAAATACTTAGTTAAAAAGCATTACCATACAGCTAAATGTGGTAATTCCTTAGTTAAACAGCAGTAACATACAGCTAAATATGGTAATTTCTTAGCTAAAAAACGTTAACACGCAGCTAAATGCGGTAATTACTTAGCTTAAAAGCGTTAACATACAACTAAATGTGGTAATTATTTAGGTAAAAAGCGCTAACATACAGCTAAATGTGGTCATTTATTAGCTAAACAGTTTTAACATATGTGGTAATTACTTAACTTAAAAGCGTTAACTTGCAACTAAATATGGTACTTATTTAGCTAAAAATGCTAATTACATAGCTAAAAGTTGTATTTGCTTAGCTTAAAACCGTTAACATGCAGGTAAATATGGTAAATAATTAGCGTAAAATCGCTAACATACAGCTAAATGTGGTAATTTCTTAGCTTAAAAGCGTTAACCTACAGCTAAATGCGGTATTTACTTAGCTAAACTCATTAACATGTAGCTGTATTTGGTACTTACTTAGCTTAAAAGCGTTAACGTACAACTAAAAGTGATATTTACTTTGCGAAAACAAACTTAACATAGAATATGGTATATACTTAGCTAAATAGCGTTAACATACAATTAAAAGTGATACTTAATATGCTAAAAGCGTTAGCACACAGACAAGCGTGGCAATTACGTAGCTAAACTGTGGTAAGATACAAATAAAAGTGACATTTACTTAACATGTTAACAGGCAGATAAATGTGGTAAACACTTAGCTTAAAAGCATTACATACGTAACTAAGGGTGACATAATACATATAAAAGCGGTATTTTCTTAGACAAATCGGTACTCTTTCTCATTACTCGTGCTATGTATGATTCATACGATAACCAATACCCTAAATATGTTATATGTACGCATACAGGTCAACTCGTTGATGCGTACACAGCTGTTTTTATTATTTATGCAGACAGGACGTCACGTGGTCTACTCTTCTTAGAGAAACGACAAAAATAACAATAATGAAACCCGATTTTCATCATAGCTGGCATCGAATAAATTACTGCATAGCATTGTGCAAATGACGGGCTTATCTTTCAACGTGTTTAGACTTGCATACATCCAGTGGGCGAACCAGCGCTTTAACTACAGCGCTAATATGACTACATATAGCCAGGTTATTTAAAACGCGCATTTCCCGAGTACCAAAATCCACTAGTCAGCTGTTAGTATCGCCTTAATGCGTCCTTTCGGGAACGCGGCAGAGCGGTGTCATATTACGGAATACAACACGAACGCATTCCTAATATGGTATGTAGCCCGCTGCATTCCGCGAAACGGGAGCATATACCCTAACCGCAACGTCAACGGTATGTCCCGCGAGCATCTACCCATCTCCCACCAGATGGACACACGAGCCATTCATCCTCCTTACCTCATTAATCAGTCACGATTTTTATGAAACTCATACGCATAACTTTTATAAAACTATAACCGACGAATCACAGCTCTTTACACCATTCACCGCTAATGTACTGAACCCTGATTGATTAGCTCTCTTATTCTTTGATACCGTACTCAATAACCGCCACGTCAGCGATATGTGGGTTTTCCCTAAATAACCGTCACGTTAGCGATAGGTGGGTTTTTCCCACTAACCGCTACGTCAGCGATATGTGGGTTTTTCCCGAAATTGAAATAAAAAATAAAAAATAAAAATAAAAATAAAAATAAAAATAAAAATTAAAATAAAAATTAAAATTAAAATTAAAATTATTCCAATGTCTATTTTTAGTAACCTCCTCTCTTGCTCATCATAAACCCCTTACCTACTACTCACGTACGCATGCAGGAATGCACGCAAAAATGCATGTATTCGCGCACGCACCACACACGCCTACAGGCACACGCACACAGACGCACGCACGCACGCACGCACGCACGCACGCACGCACGCACGCACGCACACACCCACGCAAACACACGTTGCTACACGATTCACTGAAGTGACAGCGTGTAACGCGGTTGATCTTGCGTGTCCCGGAGATCACAAAAATGATCGTTGGACCACGACTGATGTTGCGTGTCGTCAATAACTCGCTGCCCACCGTTATCGCATTTAATTATGCAAGAAGCATCAGTCAACAGAGACGCTTCCAAGAGGCGTCTTTCTCCATTCTGCCATGAACAGTGACACGCTGTCCGCGCGGGTCAAGCTCGGCGAGCTAACACCGGCATTGGGATGACGACGTTTCACTCTTCGGTGTCCTGGATTCCATACATACACACTCGCTCTACGAAGAAAGAGGGTATCTCCGACAGCCGAGTCGACATCTGATAAGCAGACTTGGTGAAATCCGACGACGCGTGTTTTTTTAATTGTTACGTACGTCTACATAAACCACTTGTCTGTCTCGTCGGCATTGCGACTGAGTCGAATCTTTTAATCGCGGTTTTAGTGTTTCATACGAATGGGCATTCAAATTTATGTAAATGTCGACATTACATACCCCGATTCGTCTTCAATTACCCTCAACAAAAGAGGATGAACGAAATGTATGGCAACCACTGCAAGTGTATTTGGTCGCTGTCGGCCGTTTTCGCAAATGTTTGTCGCTGTGAAAGAATGTGCAATTATATGCCACTAGTATCGGTTAATTAGTTGCTAGGGTATATCTAGCTGCGAATGATTTAGTGATTACCACGTGTATATATATATATATATATATATATATATATATATATATATATATATATATATATATATATATATATATATATATATATATATATATATATATATATATAATGCATTACCCGTGGTTGGACTTGGTGTTGTGACAAGTACATATATATCGATGTAGAATTGGAGATGTCCTCATCGCCCTACGCCAGGTGGCGCAGCACTGGGCAGAGTTTAGGCGACATGTATCGCGGATTAAATACTCGCGGGGACTGTCCGTGAAGTCTCTTGGCGACGTTTCTGTCACGACTGCTTCAGTCCACCCACCTCGAAAAGTTTGCCCTTTGGATTCGTTCATTGATTGCAAATTGGTTTTATACTTCTGAGACAAATCAAGCAGAGGTAAAACACGCCGAGTTATAAACGGCAATACTCGACTGATTCACGATTTTGCTTTTTGTTTAAAGTTACGACATTCATAACAACAATATGTATAGTAAGAAGAATCTATTAACTTTTCCCAATGTGCAACACTTGATGTCCCAACAATAGCTATAGTGTGTATATACCCTATTCTAACTAGGCACTAACGTCAACGTGCTTTACGTGGGCCACCTAGCTTCAGCGTTCTTTTCTGCATGGTGTACGCACGTTACAGATGCGTGCACATATAAGATTTACTTCAAAAAGCTGCTCATATCGGGTGTTCGTATTCCCGCTAAGCCAGCAGTACGAAAGAAAGTATTATTTATTATAATGTGCCTGGATGGGACGTCTCATTGAAGCGCTCAACCGTCGCTCGGTACGATCAGATTGGCGATCAGATTGTGGATACCATAACAGTTCATGGAGACGGGGGCAGGTGATATCAGGCAATTAGATGGCTGTAGACAAAAGCAGGTGTAGATCGTAGAGTTTCGCCCGGCTGGAGCCAACAGCACAGCTACAAAGCAGGTTACCGAAACCTGTGTCTGGTAAGGTTCAAATAAATAACTGACTAAAATAGGCCCCTTATACACAACAGCTGCGGTGTATGTCTGTCGTAATGTTGCATCGATGTTCTTTGACAATTACGTGGAGTTTCGCCCGGCTGGAGCCAACAGCACAGCTACAAAGCAGGTTACCGAAACCTGTGTCTGGTAAGGTTCAAATAAATAACTGACTAGAATAGGCCCCTTATACACAACAGCTGCGGTGTATGTCTGTCGTAATGTTGCATCGATGTTCTTTGACAATTACGTGCTTGAAATAGCGAACTGCCGGTTAGGAATTTATTATGTTGCACATCTCCTGTAGGTGCCAAGTAGCCGGTCGATTGTTAATGCCAACATACCAGAATCAAACCTATAATTGGCTGCAAACGCGTTGCCGGATAGTCGGCTTGCCGTGGTAACTGATTGCCAGAAAAATGCGATGGTGTTTGACATAAAGCGATTTAATGTATTCATAATCTGTACAAAAACATAGACATATATTCTAAACAGGATCATGATTCTTTCATCACGGTAATATCACGACTACCATGTCCTGTGCTTGTGACACTACGTTACATTATCAGTGAACATTGCATTATGCAACATATGAGTGTGGCAGTGGGTGCTGTGGACGTCAGTCGACCGTGAAAGGCATGCCGATATATTGTTATCGCGACCAGCCAAGCAGGACACCGTGCCAAGGGCACTAGGTTGACAGTACACTTCGTGACATTCTCAATGACAAACGTTTATATACAAGGTGGCATTGCGATTCCATTAGGACATTCTGATTGTATAAACAGTGTGCCGTGATACCTCAATTGTAAACACAGCTGGTTATGTCGTTACCACCAAGTCATGTCCTCTACAAGAGTCAGGAGCAAGCAAGTTCCGTGTTGCATTCATTGGTGGTCTCTCATACCTCTCCAGAAATTCGAGCAAATAAAGCAGTCGCTAAAGTAACCCATATTGCCCCCTTTCTTGCTCAACCTACACCTCCGCATAATATGGACGCGGTTTTCGAAGAAAAGTTTCAGCTGCAGGCAAAGTTACTATACACGTCGGCAGCAGCACATGTCATGTGACTTAGAACTCCCAGTACGCATGTTTGCTGAGTTCCGACGATTTGGCACTGACGATGCCGTTCTGCTCTCCGGTGACGTAGTTTCCGTTGGGTGCTTTGATGCAGAAGAATCCCTGTTTCCTCAGCTCAAGTACGAGAGGCTGTGGAGACGAACTGTTGCATGTGATGATGTTGTCACTGTCCACACCCCAGTACTTGCCATTGGAACCTGGTAGAAAGGGAATGTCCTGTTAGACGTGTCTATATCACACAAACTACGACATTCATGCAAACTGGGGTGTTACCAACGAGTCCTTTCATGGTATCAACGCGTAGCTTTATTAAGGCGAAACTAATTGAAATCTTCATTATGCAGTGCCGACCTTCGCATGTTGACGGACATCCTTATTATAAAACTATTATTCCCCCCCACATCTCTGATGGATATAACATTTCAGAGGCCAATTTAAATGAAGTGACCACATCTTTAAAATAAAAAGGCCTTCCCCAAATATAGCATAATGGGAGAACACGGTCTAGTAACATTTCGCCGTAAACGAAAAACCCACTTGTATAAACTTGTTTATCACCCGTAGCTCCCCAGAGTATCAATCCAAATGTTTACAACTGGAACAGCTTATCGATTATGAACTGCTTAACCCATTTTGTTTTGGTGCGCTGCCGAGCTTGGGTCTCCCGAGGATTTTAGCGCAATAGAAGTATTTTATATATTATTATTATTTTACAACCATTAATCAGAAGCATAAATTTATCAGACATTTTCTTCTAAAAAACTCGAGATTACAATGGTAAGGGTGTGAGGAGCGATTTAAAAGGTCAAATAGTAGCATGTTTCTGCAGTTGTAATCGATGAACATACAACTGCTTCTGTATAACCGCTGCTCCATCAGTGTGAATACCACAATTGTAGCTTACCTTTGAAGTAGTGCACTCCGCTCTGGCCGTCTGTATGTTCCACTTCGATCGTCTCGTACGAGGTCTTGTTGCATTCGATCTTGTCGGTGCCTTTCTTCGTGCCGACGAAGCCGTGCTCGCAGCGCAGCATCAAGAGAGGCCTGTTGACAACAGAAAAGTAGAACTTCTCCTTGGTCGAGACCTCGGTGCTGACGGCGTACAGGCTGCCGTTGGGTCGAGACGTCACATACCGGTCGTTACTCGCCTTCAGAGCCAACGCGCCATCTTCCAGCCACTCAATGTGGAACAGACTCTCAGTCGACCTGAATAATAAGACGAACATTCATGTACGAGTGATGCAGGCGAAAGATCCAGTTAATCGCCCACGATGAGAGATGGCAAAAATTCATGAAACGGCCACTCGATTTCTAACAAAATATTCCTAGAATGCTGGTACTCATTAGGGGCTGTGTCAGTGTCTTTTTCTACCGACTCTCACCCCTGTGCTTGACTACCCGCATGTTTCCCATAACCCAATTTCATGATGGCTATTGCACACCACAACATAGTTTCCTTATAATTCCATAGACAGAGTGAAATAACTATTAATCTATTTTTGATACACATTTTCCATATTCGAGGCTAGTAGTATAGAAATAAATTGTATGTGGACAATTTGTCTAAAAGTCAGCTTCAATGGATCATTTGTCTAAAGGTCAGCATCAGTGGATCATTTGTCTAAAGGTCAGCATCAGTGGACAATTTGTCTAAAGGTCAGCTTCAGTGGATCATTTGTCTAAAGGTCAACATCAGTGGAAAATTTGTCGAAACATCAGCATCAGCTCTCATTTGCCTAATTATTAAAGTTATGCATATCATTTGTAGTCCCACGATCAATAGGGCCTACATGTGAATGATATAGTTAAGACTAATCTGGCTCGTCGCCTAATAAATATTTGAGACCGTCGCTAATGTAAATGATAACGTCCCAGGTTTGTGGGATATTCGACGATGTCACACGCCCTTGGTTTACATGCATTGAGGCGACGCGTGTACTGGCGGAAAGGAGATTGCCTGGCGTTCAAGTGGCATCGTTCCAGTTTCGCATTTGGGAAACACAACGGACGCAGATTGTCAACACGACGGGAATCCACTCACACTGTTGGCTAGGGAAGCTTGGATTCAGCCCGAAACTTAGGACTATTTTTCAAATTTGAAATCCATTTCATGGTAAAACTGTTTAACAAATCGACCCCTGGTCCGTCCATTGTATGAAATAGACTAAAGTCGTCCAACTTGCTTATTTTAGACCTAAATTTATATCCACTGAAAAGGCAGTTTGGTTCAAAGAGTTGCCATCTAGGCTGTGGATGCAATGTAACCCAACCCTCGTAATAGAGTAATAACTAGGCTGAGGATGCAATGTAACCCAACCCTCGTAATAGAGTAATAACAGTCATTAACAATTTAACAATGTACCCTTTTCAACCCGTAAACATAAATTATAAGTCGTCGCGGTTCGTGTCTCGGTGGAACCGATTAAGAAACAGACAACCACCCTGCTGCAAGTGACTTAGAGAACGGAGTGTGTACCTAGTGGAAGACCCGTTCTGGATGCCGCTCGAGGCCGGGTCGAGAACCCACAGGGTGTTCTGACAAGTGCGGATGCGACACTGTTCTTGGGTCGACTTGTCGAGCTCCACTTGGAAGATTTCTGTGTCAGTCGCTTCTTCCTGGTTGGCCGTCACATCCAGACCTGGAAATGGAAGTTGCCACGTGGTAATAAGAGGATAGACAAATGGCGTGCATGAAACTGTTGTCTTGAAATAACTGCGCATAAAATACATTTCAGGTGGTTATAATGTGATGTTACGTGTTACAACTGAACCGTTTCGAGGGTAGTTTTAATGTTGTGGATTTCTGGCGCAATGACCCCACACTAAGCATGGAAATTGTCACATTCGAACATTCAACATCACGGGATCATCGCACGAAATAAAATTTGCCACATTTTGATCCGTGTCAGATTAGTTCGATTTTTACCAGTTTAATAAAATAGTGTGTATGTGGATATAAATATAATTTGCTAATCAAAAACTTTAATTTGTTAGTATTGACAACGCATTGGCTGGCCTAAGTCTTATAGTAGCGTATCAAGCCATCCTATCTCGAGAGTGTACACGTGTTCACCACCGACGTAGACGTTTGACCGGAAGACAGACAGGATAGTATAATACGATAGTGTGTCACGCATGCATGAGACAGAGTGCACACTGTGCATGAGACAGAGTGCACACTGTGCATGACTGTACACTGTGCAGAGTGTATACAGTAAAAAGTTTTACCACCCGACCCACGAGACACCCCCACACGGATCACGTAACATAAGCCTGCAATTAGCACCTGTCAGTTGGTCGAAATTACATTGCAAATGGTTGGAAACGAAGCGTCAGCGCCTCAGCGGGTCGTCGTTGTCACATGCGCAGGCGGTGAGTCGTAAACATCACTGAAGGCAGCGGCGTGTAGCCACAAACGACCTGTCTGGCGCTGCACACTGTCACTTTGTCTTCCGACGCCGTCACCCGATCTGTCCGGCTGGCCACAAAGCAGACCGCCGGGCATATAATTACGTCCGTAACCGGTTCTTCAAGTTCACGAAACAATTTCGGCAACGGCAAATAAAAGCCTGCGACAATAACTCGACAATTAAAATTAACTTTACATAATTACGGTTTCACAATTACGAATAGCATCACATACACTAGAGCAGAACAAAGCGAAGGCACGATGCTGACTCACACGCAAAATTTGAAAATCCACCCAAACGCAGTTCGCCAGACTGATTCGCACAACTGAGGTCTAAATTCATATTTTGTGCGAAATGCGAACGTTTGCACACCTCTGAATGTGGAAGTTTTATCACGAACAGTGTCAATTATACGGAGAAAGTTAATGCACGAACATCACTGTTGGGTTGAGTCACTTGAGTGACACCGGAAACCGGTCTGGTGCTCCGAGAGATTGTGTTATCTCAGATGGAATCAAGCTTAATTAAGTGTTTTAAGGTTAAGACATTATGTTGGAAACGTTTAACTACGAGGAACTAGCCATATTGTAGTCAAGCTTTTCAAATAGATTGGATTGAAATATACAAGCTGTAAAAATATGCATTGTTCACTAATAATTAATTCACTAACATGTTTGATTCGTATATTATTAATGGGACCTCTGTGTGTTTACCCTTTATCGTAAAAACGCGTTTTGATATGTCAAAATGTACACCCTTAATTACCCAATAAGTGTGATTTGTGCTTTGATTACCTAATTGTGTCGCGTGCGTTGGACATAGAAAACACTGATATCCATAAAACGTGGAATTTATCTCAAGGATAGTATGTTGTCAATGCAATGAGTAGCCCCGCGGGTTAAATTGTTAGGTTGAATATCAGAATCGGCAAGGGGACGGACTTTAGATACGTTCAGACTAGCAGGAGACCAAAAATTAATAATCAGAATAATTGTGTTAGTGAAACGCCGAACTGAAGACGTCGAATTGTCATGACAACGACAGTGAAGGCATCGAACTGTTATGACAACGGCAGTGAAGACATCGAATTGTCATGACAAAGGCAGTGAAGACATCGAATTGTCATGACAACGACAGTGAAGACATCGAATTATCATGACAATGACAGTGAAGACATCGAATTATCATGACAACGACAGTGAAAACGTCGAATTGTCAACAACGACGGCAGTGGAGACATCGAATTGTCATGACAACGGGAAATCGAACTAGAAATGATGAAATAGTTGTTACGGATGATGTAATGCCGGATAGAACACAACACGAACAGCATCGATTATTAATGTTAAACTTATTAGTTATTAATAGTAATCTAAAACATCGGTGTGTGACATTACACGGAATTGGTTTCACTGGGGGAGGGGGGGCAGTCGTACATCGATGTATTTCCCCCTAAAAACATTTTTTTTTCGATAAAGGTGCTGCCCTTCGAGCGCATAAAGGCAGTGTTGTATTGTGACGGCTGAATGTAAAAAGTACACGACTGTTACAGCATGAATGTTACAGCATGAATGTTACAGCATGAATGTTACAGCATGAATGTTACAGCATGAATGTAGTGTTGTATGTGTTGAGATAATCCCTCGTTGTGATGGTGATTAAGACGAATGTCGTTCATCGATTGCAGCGTTATTGTTGTTGAGTTTAATGCGTGCCGACCACACGTCTAGCGCCAGGTACTGCTCTTTCTTCGCCGACACGTTATTGATACTGAAGAAGTGCAATGCTTATCCCAGGCGATTGCTTTTTTCCCCATGCATGGCAATGCGGGATATTGCACTGACATTGGTGTGTTCGTTCGCCACTTAAGCCCTAATTAATTGTCGTGTAAGTTCCATGGGATTTTATCAGGAGCTTCTATACACAATGCTACACTGTTGCTTCGCTTTCATTCAGTCCACGAGAATCGTGTACTGTAATTTGCAGGACCTGTGCATTATCCACTAATATAGTTGCCACATGACTCGACTATTAGCATGTGCGGAATTTCAGTTGGCTGTGCACGTTAATTGTTGGCGAAACATGAATGGCATGTGAACATGACGACAGCGTCACCTGCGCTCGCGTCATCATGCTATTAGAGCATCAATCTACCGCCGTCTCGGCTTGTTTATGCCGACCCACGCTCAGACCCACGCCGTCCAAGCCACCGTCCGGTCAGCCATGCACGACATAAGTGGAATTCCCACGGTAGCAGGTGGGCAGGCTCGGTCCGACAACATGACAGAACTATTTAGCGCAATTCGTTCATTGTCGTGATAACACTCAATTAACGGGATGGCTAAAATAGCACCGCGCTGGACACAACATAACATGCGCTGCGCCAAAGCTAAAATAAATCTACCGACCGTCACGGTATAAGATCGACCTGCTTTCTTTGGTAAATTAATTAAGCTGCCGCACTACAGCGGTCATCGCCCTATGTGAAGCGGTCGCAGCTCCATCTATCAGACTAGCGAGCTTTCCCCGCTCCCGGTGCACAGAAGCATTGAATTGATTTCTTGTTCCCCAGACTACGCGTTCTCCCTGGTTCACTAACCACGCACTTATAACGACTTCACAATGAAAGTTTCTCGCTGATCCGGATGCACACTTTTTTATCTTTTACTGACACCGACGTTACATGTAATTATATCTACATTTTAGTACGACTGTGTTTCGAACAGCATGATAAACAACGGTTGCCACGAATGACGTGTTTCACTGTGTAATCCCATGCACTAACGCAGCGTAACGGGACACTGATGTAGCGTAACGGGACACCAACGTAGCGTAACGGGACACCAACATAGCGTAACGGGACACCAATATAGCATAACGGGACACTAATATAGCGTAACGGGACACTAATATAGCGTAACGTGACACTAACGTAGCGTAACGGGACACAAACATAGCGTAACGGGACACTAACATAGCGTGACGGGACACTAACATAGCGTGACGGGATACTAACATAGCGTAACGGGACACTAACATAGCGTGACGGGACACTGACATAGCGTAACGGGACACTGACATAGGGTAACGGGACACTAACATAGCGTAACGGGACACTAATGTAGCGGTTTGTGTTGCCTGTAAGAAGTCCCACTTCAGCTATCTGTGTGGACAGCAGGTATATAGACTTAATATACTCTCGATGTCTCGCCAAAAGAAGTGCAGCAATCTCCTACAATCTCCTACAATCTCCTACAGCTGTTGCTATTAATAAAACATGGCGGTAGCACAATGTGTACAGTTAATACATCGGCTCGCGTTGTGCATGTCAAATGACAATCTCCATGATAAGGTTGTCAATTGCAATTTAGATGTGGCCGTACAGGATCGTTCGACCGACTACCCCTAACTTTCTCAGCTCGAGGCCCCCCGAACTGTCCGCCTTCTAGCTGAGACCCTCAGTTTTTGGTTTCACACGTAATGTGCCATTCTAAGATAAGTTTGCGTGTTTTCTGATGACCCGTGAACCTACGTGGAGGCCCCAGTTTGTGCAACCCATAGGCGAGGCTGTACCACTGAACATGTTCCTGGGTCCAAACTATGCTCTTTCTTTAGGAAGGATGAGTGAGACACATCACGGGGAAGAGTGGGACACCTCACGGGAGAGAGTGGGACATATCACGGGAGAGAGTGGGACATATCACGGGAGAGAGTGGGACATATCACGGGAGAGAGTGGGACATATCACAGGGGAAGGAGAGTAGGACATATCACATGGGGGAGTGGGACATATCACGGGAGAGAGTGGGACACATCACGGGAGAGAGTGGGACACATCACGGGGGAGAGTGGGACACATCACGGGGGAGAGTGGGGCACATCACGGGAGAGAGTCGGACACATCACGGGAGAGAGTGGGACACATCACGGGGAGAGTGGGACATCACGGGAGAGAGTGGGGCACATCACGGGAGAGAGTGGGACACATCACGGGAGAGAGTGGGACACATCACGGGGAGAGTGGGACACATCACGGGGAGAGTGGGACACATCACGGGGAGAGTGGGGCACATCACGGGAGAGAGTGGGGCACATCACGGGAGAGAGTGGGGCACATCACGGGAGAGAGTGGGACACATCACGGGAGAGAGTGGGACACATCACGGGGGAGAGTGGGGCACATCACGGGAGAGAGTGGGACACATCACGGGGAGAGTGGGGCACATCACGGGAGAGAGTGGGACACATCACGGGAGAGAGTGGGACACATCACGGGGAGAGTGGGGCACATCACGGGGGAGAGTGGGGCATATCACTGGGGAGAGTGGGGCATATCACTGGGGAGAGTGGGGCATATCACGGGGAGAGTGGGCACATCACGGGGGAAAATGGGGCACATCACGGGGGAGAGTGGGGCATGCTACGAGGGAGAGTGGGACTTATTAAGGGGGAGAGTGGAACACATCACGGGGGAGAGTGGGGCACATCACGGGGGAAAATGGGGCACATCACGGGGGAGAGTGGGGCATGCTACGAGGGAGAGTGGGACTTATTAAGGGGGAGAGTGGAACACATCACGGGGGAGAGTGGGACATATCACAGGGAAGGAGGAGTGGGGCACATCACGAGAGGGACGGGCACTAGGATCAATGCAGACGGGCATTACAACGACTGCGGGACTTCGGGGATTGGAATTAGTGGATGTGCGGTGTGTGGCCACTACAGCACTGTCTGCAGTGAGGAGTCTCAGTTACGCTCGGTTCCCGTCATTCCCAGAGGGACAGCCACGAATGACGACGATCCCCTGAGGCAGATACACGCAGGTTCCGTTAAATTGGATGCACGTATTGGACGCAGTGGCAGGACGTCTGATGGGAAGACGATGCTCTCGTACTTTGCAATATTTACCACTTCTACAACGAACGCATTCGAGGGAATCCCCCTATAGGACCGAGGGAATCCCCCTATAGGACCGAGGGAGTCCCCCTGTAGGACCCCCTTGCTAACAACATAACTATTTCATATAATTATACTAGTGTCTGTGGAGATCACAAAAGTTTCACACATTCGGTGCACGTCTCTGAAGCAACATTATACCGCAGGTTTGGTACAACATAAAGCATAACGACAAGACAACGTTACAATACAATACAATACAGAGGCCGCATGCCACTGACAAAACTGCACACTCGCCCCTGGCACAATAGTGTCAAATAAACAAGACGGGCCCATTGTAAGAATGACTACACCAGGTAATGTATATATGTATATTCATTCATACACACTAGGTCCAATTATGCCTTAGAACTTCGCTGGGTCGACGTGAAAGAAGCATGAAGTAGAGCAATTATTGCATGCCTTCAACCAGGTTAATACGCTTAACCTGTGCAGGGCCTATTCATTCGAAACCCGTATCGACTTGTCTGGGAAGAAAGACTTTTGGCTACGGTGAATGTGCCCAGATTGTTCAATCACGCCATGTGTACTGTTTATGTCAACTGCTGACGACTGCAGTGTCCATATATCGAATGAAGTGAACGATGGTTAAGCGAAGTCCTTCCACACGCGAGGACAATGTTCTACGACCAAGAGATAAGATTTAATAACCAACTTCTTCTAGGTTCGACATGTAATTTGTAAAACATTGTTCTGGTATCACGCGCGAACTTCCCGAGCATGCACATCAGTCTGAGCTTGGTAGACACCGTTAACTTAATGTTCGTGGCGCATTTATATTTAGTTACAATCGTTTAGCTGTCGTGCCTGATGTGCTGTAGTTGTCTTTACGTCAATGAGATTCAATCTAAATCGTGATATTGCGCGTAGGTGCAGTGCAACATACATGCATGCAAGTATATGGGAGGGGGGGTTGTTCCCGTTTGGCACAACACATAGGCCAAAAACGTACATTCAATGGCACACACACGGTGTTGTATCGTGTATAATGGTGGTCCTATTATTGGGGTTATCGCTTGCATTTATTAACAATCGCTGCGTACGATATTCATTGGCAACATTTGGTTTTATGCAACATGCAATTCTACGTCTGCGGGGCAGCATACTGTAAGGAACCCATTTGAATGTAAATTACTTTAACGTTAACACTGGTCACGCATGACCCCGCCGGCGTCGATGATGCGTTGTTTTGTGTTCCTGTTTCTTACCGAGTAAACCAGTTCACTTTCAGAGCCACACCATATATGGCAAAGGCAGCGAAGCGTATCGCGGCTTTGACATTCAGTGCCACTCGGGTGGAAACTGAAATACTCCCACAAATCAAGTCGTGCTGCCGGTGAGTCACAGAGTGGTAATCACGACATCTATGGCCATCGAAACAATCAGTTATCAGGTAGACACCGCTATAGACCATTGAAACAATCGGTTTTCACGTAGACACCTCTACAGGACATCGGCAATGATTGCTATGTTGATTAGTAATCCGATATACGAATCCAAAAGGGGGGTGGATGGGCGGTTCGAAGTTTTGGACAGCAATAATAATATTATTAACGTGTGACATAGCCAGGTATGACGAACTCACCTTGCTTAATGGACACTTTCTTGCCGTTGTGCAGCGCCGTGAGGAAGCCTTGCAACTGACTGTCTTCTAATGTGAATATATCGTCCTTGGACACTTTGTGGACGGTCTTGCGCGACTGCATCAAGCCGTCCTTGCCCGTGGTCGTCAGGTACTTGCCAGTCGAGTCTTTGAGGGCGAAGCCAGCGTTCTGTCCTGACCAGATCTCGAGGGTGTATAGCGAATCGGTTCCCGTCTGATTGACCAGCTCGCCGTCCTTCTGGACATACCGGCCATCGAATGACCGCACGGCGTACCTACCTCCCGTGAACTCGAGGTTGATGAGTGCATCCTCTCCCCACGGGATAATCTCGTTGAAGCGGACCTGGTCATCCTTCAGGTGGGCATACGCCTTGCGTGCGATACTGCGGATGTTCACCTGCGGGTGGATGGCGAGGTGGACGGTCCACCACTCCATCAGACCCGGCTGTTTCTCGTAGCAGCGCAGGTTGTCGGCCGAGCCGCCAAGGTAGTAGCCGAACGTCAGACTGCGTATGGCCCACCGTCCCGAACCGTCCGTGCTGTACTCGATGGAGAACTTCTCGTCGGCAGATTTCTCCTCGCTCTCGCACGTCACGTCGCCCTTCTTGCTGCCGGACAGGTAACGGCCGAGGTGGCTGCGCAGGTAGACGGTCTGTTCGTCGCTCGGATCTTGCTCCAATGTCCACAACTGCTTCTTCTTCAGCAGCGTTGCCGACGCGTTCAGCTTGAAGCCGAATGTCTCGGCCGTCAGATACTTGCCCTGGTGGTTCATCAGACCCATCTGCCACTGCAGCGCGGCCGGCCGCACGCCGTTCATTCCGTTGCCGTTCATCGTGTGCTGTCGTCCGTCTGCGTGTCCGGGTTCTGTGTGAGCAGTGTTCGGCTTCGCTGTACGTGTATGTTGGTGAATGTGTGCGGAACAGTGATCACGCACCAGCTGCTGAATTATTGACGCTGCCCGATGCTCGCTATGTACCGATTCGATCTGCTTGTGTCCGTCGCGACTGTTTTGCCTGGCGAGAGTGCAGAGCCGGTTATATAGAACGGCGAGTCATGAGCGCGCAACCGCCGTCGCAGTATGCTAATAAGTCCCGGGGACCCTCCAGTCGCGGCGCTGCCAGCCTATCGCACGACAGCGTCACCGGACGCACCTAGTTCTTTTCAAACTACAACAAAGCCCCGTGAAGCAGTGCGTCGTTGACAAGTATGCGTGAGACCAACTGCTATTTGTGTCCGCGGTTGCTCTTTGACAAGCGCTGCAGGCGCTGTCGAATTTGGGGACTCCCGGATCCAGCGCAATGACTCACGCTTGTTGTTGCACACTCATGGCATGTTGCTTTCTCTGCGTCGATTCTATATTATGCAATTTGTCGTGCCGAAATTCTTCCGCAACGACCGCGTTCTGTCGATGCACCACACTCTCGTTTCCTCAGTTCGCATCACTTCCTGGTTTATAGTTAATTTTCTCGTCGGGCTCACTACACAAGGACTGGTGTCACGGCCTACCATTTGACAATTGTTACGTCATCGATGAACCAATACAACACTGCAGCCATCGCTACATCGACCCATGGCGGATGCTCATGGAGTAACTGGTTCTAGCGCAGTCACCGGCCATGTCGTGCTGCTGTGGGATACTCTTTGTGAAGTACCTCGGATCTTCTCAACAACCTTCCTCACCTCTCACACACACGCACGCACGCACGCACGCACGCACGCACGCACCCACGCACGCACGCACGCACAAATTGGAATGACCAGACAAATTTAAAATGTAATGATATGGCAAGAATGCAATGGAATGACCAGTCGATTGTAAAATGGAATGATCAGCCAAGTTCACAATGGATTGACCAGAAAAGTGTACAATGTAATGAAAAGAAAACATGCAACGTTTTCATTGGTCAGAAGCGCCCGTACGCGGAATTTCCTGTCCAAAGTTCAATGGAAGCAAAAGCACATCAGCTCAAAAGGAGCAGCCCTAAAAATACGAATCTTACGCATAAGTATCCCCAGACAGTACACCCACAGTACACCCACAGTACACCCACAGTACACCCACAGTACACCCACAGTAATGTTCACCTCCCCCCTCCTCATTATAACGTAGATGTAGCTTTGAAGGAAGTAATTCATTTTAACTGTGTGTTCTAGAAGCAGGAAACTCTAAAGCATGAGAGATACAGCCGTGTGTTGTTGGTCCAAGTATATACACATGATCTCATTTTGAACTCTAAGTAGTTATGCGGAACTTCCCAAAAGTTGCGCGTAGCTTGGTTAATGCTGCAACATGATTGGACAATAAGTTTAGCGTCGTTAGCTATTCTGACCAGTTGATAACAAGTGGTCAAAAACGCCATTGACTTGTCGAGAGTTCAACGATTTTACTTTTAGACATATATCAAAGTGAAGGACACGGCAAAGGGAAGGACAAGGCAAAGGGAAGGATACGGCAAAGGGAGGGACACGGCAGAGGGGAGGACACGGCAGAGGGAGGGACACGGCAAAGGGAGGGACACGGCAAAGGGAGGGACACGGCAAAGGGAAGGACACGGCAAAGGGAGGGACACGACAAAGGGATGGACACGGCAAAGGGAGGAACACGGCAGAGGGGAGGACACGGCAGAGGGAGGGACACGGTAAAGGGAGGGACACGACAGAGGGAGGGACACGGCAGAGGGGAGGACACGACAGAGGGAGGGACACGGCAAAGGGATGGACACGGCAAAGGGAGGGACACGGCAAAGGGAGGGACACGGCAAAGGGAAGGACACGGCAAAGGGAGAGACACGGCAAAGGGAGGGACACGGCAGAGGGGAGGGACACGGCAGAGGGGAGGACACGGCAGAGGGAGGGACACGGTAAAGGGAGGGACACGGCAAAGGGAGGGACACGGCAAAGAGAGGGACACGGCAAAGGGATGACCACGGCAAAGGGAGGGACACGGCAAAGGGAAGGACACGGCAAAAGGAGGGACACGGCAAAGGGAGGGACACGGCAAAGGGAGGGACACGGAAACGGGAAGGACACGGCAAAGGGAGGGACACGGCAAAGGGAGGGACACGGCAAAGGGAGGGACACGGCAGAGGGAGGGATACGGTAAAGGGAGGGACACGGCAAAGGGAGGGACACGGCAAAGAGAGGGACACGGCAAAAGGATGACCACGGCAAAGGGAGGGACACGGCAAAGGGAGGGACACGGCAGAGGGAGGGACACGGTAAAGGGAGGGACAAGGCAAAGGGAGGGACACGGCAAAGATAGGACACGGCAAAGGGATGACCACGGCAAAGGGAGGGACACGGCAAAGGGAGGGACACGGAAAAGGGAGGGACACGGCAAAGGGAGGGACACGGCAGAGGGAGGGACACGGTAAATGGAGGGACACGGCAAAGTGAGGGACACGGCAAAGGGAGGGACACGGTAAAGGGAGGGACACGGCAAAGGGAGGA
The DNA here is from genome assembly GCA_963662155.1 of Lamellibrachia columna. NCBI lineage: Eukaryota > Metazoa > Annelida > Polychaeta > Sabellida > Siboglinidae > Lamellibrachia > Lamellibrachia columna. The sequence continues at coordinate 28,527,677 of OY759266.1, read as the reverse complement.
ACACGACAAAGGGAGGGACACGGTAAAGGGAGGGACACGGAAAGGGAGGGACACGACAAAGGGATGGACACGGCAAAGGGAGGGACACGGCAAAGGGAGGGACACGGAAAAGGGAGGGACACGGTAAATGGAGGGACACGGTAAAGGGAGGGACACGGCATAGAGAGGGACACGGCAAAGGGAGGGACACGGCAAAGGGAAGGACACGGCAAAGGGAGGGACACGGCAAAGGGAAGGACACGGCAAAGGGAGGGACACGGTAAAGGGAGGGACACGGCAAAGGGAGGGACCCGGCAGAGGGGAGGACACGGCAGAGGGAGGGACACGGCAAAGGGAAGGACACGGCAAAGGGAGGGACACGGCAAAGGGAAGGACACGGCAGAGGGAGGGACACGGCAAAGGGAAGGACACGGCAAAGGGAGGGACACGGCAAAGGGAAGGACACGGCAAAGGGAGGGACACGGCAAATGGATGACCACGGCAAAGGGAGGGACATGGTAAAGGGAGGGACACGGCAGAGGGAGGGACACGGTAAAGGGAGGGACACGGCAAAGCGAATGACACGGCAAAGGGAAGGACACGGCAAAGGGAGGGACACGGTAAAGGGAAGGACCCGGCAAAGGGAGGGACACGGCAAAGGGAGGGACACGGCAGAGGGGAGGACACGGCAGAGAGAGTGACACGGCAAAGGGAGGGACACGGTAAAGGGAGGGACACGGCAAAGGGAAGGACACCGCAAAGGGAGGGACACGACAAAGGAATGGACACGGCAAAGGCAGGGACACGGTAAAGACACGGCAAATGGAAGGACACGGCAAAGGGAGGGACACTGCAAAGGAAAGGACACGGCAAAGGGAAGGACACGGCAAAGAGAGGGACACGGCAGAGGGGAGTACACGGCAGAGGGAGGGACACGGCAAAGGGAGGGACACGGCAAAGGGAAGGAGGTAAATGTTAAAAGTAAATGTTAACTAGAACGTCCAAACTGTTATCGGCCCAGCGAACATGACAAACTGGCCCTTCGTGTGGCTAATACAAAGGCTAATTACGACAACCGTCAGACGTGACCGTAACGAGACGAGATCGTGACGACATAACGTGTGTGATGAACAGGCGAGGTTCATGTAATTAATTCACTATTCCGGTAAACAGTGTTTCTCACAGGCACTGCGTACTTAATTCTAAAACGTCGGCCAACACGTGAGATCGACTATGAGGAAACGTGCCATATCCAAATAATGTGGTGTGAAAATGCCTTGATATATCCTAATTTAGCATATGTCTTAATGTTTATCAAATCAGTTAAGTTGCCCCTTTACAATTCTTTTTTAATCACGAATGAAACGCTTGTCTATCATCACATCCCTATGAAATGTCCGCCAATAGCCAGTAGAACAAGTTAAACTTTCACAAAACCCGGACTTATTGAGACGGTTTACATGTTTATGTGTGCATGTAGATAGCATATTGTTGGCGAAACCAAATCACTCACTTCACTAGCCACCAAGCCGATGTTTGCACAACACTGCACACGTGTGCGCGTGTCTGCGTCGCCGAATTGTGATTTCAAGCGAAGTTGTTTAATTTGCAATGAGCTTTGCGGATATTATATAATAAGCTTTTATTTGTGGCTATTCCGACTCTGAATCGTGACGATCGAACATAGAAACATGGCTTATGTCCGGCTTTAAGAAATCGTGACCCGTGCTGACGCGTCGGTCAGAGGGGCTTTAAGGACTGGCTTAGTGATTCATAGGCGTCGGAAGCTATATTGGGGGCCGTAGTTGTTGACTGTGGGCACATGGTGGAGGGAAGCAACGTATACTAGAGCATCCCCATTCAAACTATACACACCCTGTATCAACGCGTATGGGCTTGGATTGCAGTAAAAGTGCTGTATCCGTAATGCTCGTTTACTGTAGAGCACACACTCACTAGATGGCGCGCCTGTCTCGTCTGCACGGTCACTCACTTTCACTCAGCGTCAGTTGTGGGAAATATAATGTGTGGGATTAAATGTGCGTGTCCCAGTTTTACTCACGACATTTCGAGAAGATTGCCATGAAATGCATAAATAATAAAAATACACATCCGGCATAATGTGTCAAGAGTTTGATTCCCCCTTCCACGAAAACATGGCTACATCCGAACCATTTGAGATCCGCAGCGGAATAAAACAGGGATGTGTCCTAGCACCGACACTTTTCGGCATATTCTTCTCCCTCACGCTGTCACACGCATTCGGTTCACCTACGGGGGTGTCTGGATGTCTCTGTACACACCGGAACTGACGGAAAGCTGTTTAACCTCGCCCGCTCGAGAGCCAAGACAAAAGGGCGCCGAGTCCTCACCAGAGATATGTTCTTCGCTGACGATGCCATGTTAGCAGTTCACACAGAAAAAGACCTCCAGCAACTAATGGACAGACTCATGCCTGAGAACAATTTGGGATTAACACTGTAGGTCGTTAATAGCTTCACGTACCTAGGCTCGACAATCAACAGTAATGTTTCAGTAGATGCTGAAATTAACATTCGCGTAACAAAAACTGAAACAGTCATGTCCAAGCTGAGCAGGACAGTGTGGAGCAGTAATAACCTGACGGAAAACACCAAACAGCGCGTCGTATATCGAAAATGTTTTTGTATGGCGAACGTGTCACTGGGTCGCGGTCTACTGGCCGTCCATATTTCAGCTACAAATTAAGACACCTGCAATCATGACATGCAGATGGCGATGAGATGGTGGGTGAGACGTGAGGTTGTCCCGATCGCTTTCTGACTTCTTCGTTAGACACATAATCACTCCAAAGAATGTTCAAGATTTTGCAAAGGCGTTTAGACTCTAGTGTCGAATGGGTCAAGTATATTATATATATTGTTTTGAGGTGTCATGTTTCGCATCCACAGAGCATGGTTGGTAGAACGTCTGAGTGCTAAAAGTGGAGTTTTTATCTCATGGTAAATATCTTGCTGTTCCCAATTGCTGTTCCTCAGCTGTTTGAAAGGTACTGACGCTTTCCGACTCCACGAGAAGTTGGATGCTTTGGCCGGTGTGTTGTCTGGGATGGCGGCAATGTCAGTGGCGTATGCGAATGGCTGGCCCAATTAGTTCTACATCTACTATATCTACATTGTTAACGAGAAGAGCCATTCGGTGTGTGTAATCCCGAGCATAGACACCCCGTGAACAGCAGCAGGCGTTGCAGAAATCCACTAAAGAAGTTAACATGTATAAGATGTGATACCCCGCCAAGTCGTACGACTCCTTGTGACGTCCACGATGAGATGTCTCCAACCAATCATGCCTCTTGTTACTTATCTCAACTCGTCCATCGTCAGCTTTGCTGTATCCCAGATCTCACCCATTCATCTCATGTGTGGCCTTCCTCTCTTCCTCTTGCCTTCACTCGTTCCGATCATTATCGGCTTTACCAACCCGTCGTCTTCTACGTGCATAATGTACACATACAATGACAGCTTCTTTTTTTGTGATTAGTGCATGTAGTGCATGTAGTGAGAGGACCTAATTGATGTCTTCAAGGACAGGCGTGTTTTTCTCTTGGCCGTCTGTGGCATTCGTAGCATCCTCCTCCTGCACCACATTTATAGCATACTTATTTATGTCATACAGTTGACATGAGTGTTATCATAACATTATTGAGAATCCAGAAGAAGAATAGCAATAAATTTGGCAATCCAATGTCCACAACTTGGAATTGTATGAGAGGATTCACACCGAATTAAAACAGTTACTCCACCTAGCGGATTACGCAGAGTTACTAAAAAAGACTTCGCGCCAAAGTTCATCTTTTCGTAATGCATCGTGGGATACCCCAGCTGATGACCTCGCAAAGTTCACTTAGATCTCCGACAACATGGCCGGAGGATTTGTGGACCTGCGAGAAAAACTTATGCTGCCTCGCAGGTTTGGAAAGTACGCTAAATATCTGCCGGTAGATCTAACCAGTCCAACAGACTACGAAGATGGGATGATACCGCGGTCGAAATATGACAATCAGACGCAAGTGCAGCGAGAGGACGTTTTGCAGAAGATCCATTCTGGCATTCGTCAACGTCGTCTTTTCGACGACGAGGCGTGCAAAACGATCGAGGGTAAGATCGATAATGTCGTACGCGCTGCCGAAGTGGGAGTCTATCGGAAGCACACGGTAGACAGGGCACCACTGAGGAATAAGTATTTCTTCGGGGAGGGGTACACATATGGAGCACAAGTGTCAGGGCCGGGCACAAGAAAGGGCCCGGGCAACGAACGTCTCTACGCTAAGGGAACCGTCGATGAAATCCCAGATTGGATCCGACAGTTGGTAGAGAAACCCTTGGTACAGGCTAAGCTGATTCCGGAGGGATTCATGAACAGTGCCGTCATCAACGATTACCTCCCCGGGGGCTGCATCGTGTCACACATCGACCCGCCTCACATATTTGACCGACCGCTCGTCACGGTATCCTTCTTCAGCGATAGTGCTTTGAGCTTCGGGTGCAAGTTCATCTTCAAGCCAATTCGTGTGTCGAAGCCTGTCCTCAGCCTACCCTGTGATCGGGGAGTTGTCACACTTATCAGGTGAATAGATTGTATTGCTGCCTTAGTCGCAATGTAGGCCTAGGTTTGGTATGTAACTGGAGTTGGTACTGATTTGCACAGTCTGGAACATTGTGACTATAATTTCTTATATTATTATTACTTGTAGTACCAGTGCATTAAGTAATAATTAATCTAGTAATTAGTAGATTATGATTAATGTAATAGAAGAAGTAATAGTGCAAAAGAGAATAAAAATGGGATTGTCTGTAATATAGCACATTTGGTGAGAATTACACTTACATGTAGTGCAGATTCACACACTACTTTTAGGCAAAATGTGGTCGAGTGGCAGAGTGTTGGATTTGGTCGAAGGGACCAGGGTTCAAAACCAACTGTGGTAGAGCGTCAGACGTTTCGGTCAATGGGGCTGGAGTTCAAAACCACCTGCTGCTGTTTCAAAACCTGGATTCTAGAGTCATAAAAGCCTGGAATCTACTCCCCACTGAAATAATAAGACTCCCCTCCATTCACCCTTTCCAAATAGCTGTGAGCACTGTCTATCTTGCCCCTCCAGCTCACCTCATTCAACTATAAGGAGGATATCTGATTTTAATCCACTTTTTAATTGTTCTATTTTTGTTCAACATTATTATTTCCCACATTTATATGCATCTTTTTCATGTGCACCAAGCACCACACTCCTATGTTAGCCCCAGAGGGGGCTGTTTAACAAGATTTAACAAGATTTGCCATCCAAGCCAAAGGCCCAGATGGCAAGTGGACAAGGAAGCCATTGGCTTATCGAGAGTCCAACAATGTTCATCTACTTATAACCCACCCTCATGAGATATGTGTCTACCTTATTTTTAAACATATTCACGCTGCTAGCAGTTACACAATCTGTAGACAATTTATACCATTCATTTATTGTCCTCTGTGAGAACGAGTGCTTCCTGATGTCCAATCTACATTGATCCTTTACTAATTTTACCTCATGTCCTCTAGTTCTGCTATCCTTCCTGAGTGAGAAAAACATATTTCTATCAATATTTTCATACCCATTCAATATCTTAAAAACTTCAATCTGATCTCCTCTTAACCTCCTTGTCTCTAGAGTTGTTAAACCACATTCTTTCAGGCGTTCTTCATAACTAAGGTCTCTCAGTTCTGGAATCATTTTAGTTGCTCTCCTTTGTATGCGTTCAAGCGTATCTATATCCTTCTTACGATATGGTCTCCATGCTTGTATACAGTATTCTAAATGAGGTCTAACTATTGCTTTATAAAGAGGTATAATTAACTTTTTTCCCTTGTATGTTATGTTTCTTCTAATCAATCCAAGAATTTGATTACCCTTTGAAGCTGCAATACCATACTGCTCTGAAACTTTCATATCAGCGCTTATTGTAACTCCTAAGTCCTTTTCTTTTACAGTAGTACCCAGAACAGTATCTCCCATTTTATAGTTTACATCCAAGTTCCCATGTCCTGTATGTAGGCATTTACATTTCCCCAAATTGAACAACATCTGCCATTTCTCAGACCATTTCATTAATCTGTCTAGATCGTTTTGTAAATGTTGTTTATCACCATCAGTATTAACTTTTCTAAACAGTTTTGTGTCATCCGCAAATTTCAGTACGTTACTTGTTATACTGTCGTCCAAGTCATTGATATAAATTAAGAATAATATAGGTCCTAATACTGATCCTTGAGGTACCCCACTCGAAACCGATTTCCAATTTGAAACTTCTCCATCTACTACAACTCGTTGTTTTCTGTCAGTCAGCCAATGTTCTATCCAGTCAGTTATGCTATCCCCGATACCATGGGCTTTTAATTTAAGTAGTAATCTTTAGTTTGGAGTAAGCAAACTGAAGACTTGCCAATTTTGTTCACCCTACTTTGCCCGTGTCTTTCAGAAGAGACACTAAAAGCCGTTGGTCCCTTCTACCTGGTGTCTATGCCAGGGAAAGTAAAAGATCCCACACAGGGTAAATGTGTAACCTGTCGTGGACTCAAAGAGTGGTGGTCTCTATCTCTAACCCATCCGATTGCCAGTCGGGCGTGTGAGAGGCGCTGAGCAGGCAGTGTGGACGACTTGTAGAAACACGCCGCAGGACTTACAACGCTCTTAAGGAGCCCAGTCTTTCACATGAAGAAGAAGAAAAAAAAATTTGTAAGTCTGCACTACATATAAGTGTCCGAATTGAGTGTTTTTGTCAATCCCATGAAAACATCTTAGCATTGATGGTGTTTATACGTGTATGTCTTAATAATAATTGCGCTATTATATATATACATGTATAATTTCCTATTATTATGTGCAACTGATATTGTTGTGACATCCAACTGAGACCAAGTTTACACTTTGGAGTGACATCATAATCCTTGCTTTCAGTGGCTATGCAGCTGATGGAATCACCCACTGCATCCGACCACAAGACGTCACTCGCAGAAGAGCTGTGATAATCATTCGCAGGTGAGACAGTCTGTTCACTGTGTACTCGGTAGTTGCAATAAGTGGCATATGTCATTGTGGGTTTCTCCTGTCACATACCCCGCAGGGTGCAGGGTGGGCCTGGAACACCCCCTACATTGTCACGTACTTGCAGAATTTGGTAGTTCTGTGATGCCTACACTTAGGGCTCTTAATTGTTTCATTCAGACATTAAACATTCAAGTTCATGAATATGGATGTCAAACATGTTTTGTCTTACTTTTTTTCTGCACTTTGTAGGGTATTCTCAGAAGCCCCCCGGTTGAATCCATCACCGCAGCCTATTGCTGATCAGTGCTATGACGAAAACAAAGATGGAGACTGCCATAATAGGAAGCGCCACCTAGTGGAAACAAACAAAGCTAACCAGGCAGCAGTGATTGATGCCAGTGTTGCATGTGAACCCCGTCGTAAGGTCTTGAAGCCTACACTGGGCCGTCGTTCCCTGGAGGAGAGGCCAGTCATCAACCCGCTAGAGACAGCTAAGGAGGAGTCCTGGGAGGTAGTGCAAGAGTCGCCCTATCAGTGCCAGCGTCAGGTTATATTCACAGCACGCAAATCTGTATAGCAGCAATCGCATGTAGGATATATAGCATTACTGTGAAATTACGGTGAATGCTGATTTACTCAAAATCTAGTGATTTATCTGTTGATATTGAATATAAATCAAGCACTTTTTAAAATGATTGTATATGCAGAACAATGTGTGGTTTTATAATTTTTTTTATAATGTTTTATTTATCAGATACCAGATGAGATGCCATTACCTCTAGGGCTTTTGTTCTGAGATAATGACTATAAATTGTTTAATGTGTATTGATTTTATGACAATTGCCAAAGAATTAATATATCTGAATGATGTAATATAAACAATCTATGGTCGTAATTTGGTATTGTTAAAATGTTGTATTTTGTGGATTGCAGGAAATTCCATACAATATTACAAGCTGAAGCAATAATTTTCTTCTTATCACAGCTATTGAGATTTGCTTACCAGGGGTGGGTCCAGTTACATAAAATTATATTAATTACAGTTACATTTCATTTTTAATTTCAATTACACTCATAATTTTTCAAATCAATTACAATTACATTATGTAGAACTAAATATATTCAGCATTTGTTAATTATATATTTTTGCACGTTTTGCTGAATTTCAATATTTTGTACACAATTGATAAACAAATATAACAGTAATGTTTATACATTTTGTTGAATTGTGACTTTGAATTATACTAAATAAAAAGACAGCCGTTTAAAACATTTTTATTATATAAAAATATATACGTTATTAGGCCTGTACATTAGAAACAATAGCAACATCCAGTCAGTTGATCATTTATCAGACTTTTGAATGCGTTCTAAACAATGTCCTTGTTGGTTCACACAAACATCAGGTGTACTAATACCAATAGTAGGGTATGATGTGTTTACTTTGAGGTTGTAATTCCTGTTCTAAGCTAACATTCTTAATTGGCCTGGCCTTTGCTTTGTGTGAGTTAGGAATGGGGAGAGAGGCCATATAAATGGTCCTTGCCACCTGACCTGTCTACAGTCCACCACAACACAAGGGGTGTAATTGGCTTGCTAACTCTGCAATGCTGAGCTGATATTTTCTGAAGCAATATCAGGCTACAAGTCTTTCCATGTTTTTTGAATACCAGCTTAGCCATTGTCTGATAATGTCTGCATTGCATTGTTTTATGGCTGTTACCAATTGATATAATTATATATATATCCTGACAAAATCCCATAATGTGAAAAGTATACAAAAGCCTACAGTACAACTTATAGTGTTTTTTTTAGTGCACTTGTTTGATTATATAACCAATTAAATTTAAATAAAATTTTTATTGACAGTTTGTAGTAGTTTGTGATATGAAACATACTGTAATTGATTGTAATTGAAATAAATTTTCAGTAATGCTAAATAAAACAATTACAATTACAAATTTTTTTAAAAACCATAATCAGTTATAATTACACAGTTTTGCTGTAATCAATTACATAATTGGACCCAGCCCTGTTACTTACCCTGGAACTCAATGTTTCAGCTGTCTTCGGTAGTCTTCATCAAAAACTGAATTCTGGAACGTAAACCCCCCTCGATTCATGATTGGAATCTGATCCATATGACTGGCCCCTTTAATCCATCTCAAGTTTCCATTGCTTTCTTTGTCTATCATCTTTGCGCGCTCCCAGTCAATGGTTGCCATGCCAACTGATGAGCAGAAGAAGAACTAGTCCCAGAATTCAGTTCGTGGTGAAGGTTACCAAAGGTAGCTGACACGTTAAGTAAATCTCAATAAGTGTGGTTAGAAGAACATTTTACTTTATTATTCTCTATCAACTTGGTTTGTTTTGTACAGGTGCTAAAACACTAAGTACAAACTGTGTTTGTGAAAAATAAAGTCGAATTTCAGAAATGTCAATAAATTTCAATGATATAAATACCGGTACTGTAGTTTATGCAAGCAGTCATTTGTAGAAGTTCATGTGATCACATATCCAAATTATTATGTTTTAAATGAACATTTGTTGTTTCATTTAAATCTATTGTTTTCATGAGACAAATTATATGTTATAGTTGTCGTAGTTGAACACTTTATAGGAAGGTTTTTGTCATATTAAATTAAGTAGGAGTAGTTTTTGTGTTCCATGTTGCTATAAAATGAAGGTTGTCCAGTGAATTCAATCTAGTCTGCAGTTTTTAAATGTTTGTTAATTTTGAGTATTATTGTTATAAGTATGGATGCACAGGTGTTATATTTTCAAGTGAATATCCAAAGTTTTGTGATTATTACTACAGAACATGAACAAGTAAACTGCATTGGTGTGCCTGATGATATTTCATTTTTTAAGCTTGTAAGAAATGGTTGCATTTTGTTTTGAACTGTTAACATTGTTGTTGCTATGGTTTAGGCCTAGTAAAAAAAGAAACTAGTTTCTCGTCCAGACTTTTTTAAAAAGGAAGTGGAGACCCTTATTATTTATGGATTTTTTGCTATTACTTTCGAAGGTGGAAGCCATGTCTTAGATGCTCACTGTGGTTGATTTAACGACAAGCTGTAGTTTTTTTTCAATGCAATATGGAACATGCCAGTGATGTATATTACTATATAGCCAGCCATTCCATTTGCAAATTAGCAAATACGATGCTTTTTAGCGGGAATGGCAGATGAATAGAAACATTACACCGGAAAACTACTTAAATTGACTAGAAACAAACAAGAAGCAAACACAATGTTGAATGTATTTATGAATGTCACGTGTAGGTTTGGCCATGGTTTCACTAGTTTGTATCACTGGCGTACACCTGAATGGCACTTATACTGATTGAGACTGGTATTATGTAAACGAGTCTGCGTAAAGAATATTCTAAAATTGTAAACCAATGGGTCAACGTTCTTATTTTAGAATCTAGAATGCACATACTTCCCTACACCTTGTATGATGCATAAAGAGTGACGGCAAGTTTTGGACAGATTTCTTCACAGAACCGAAAAAACTTTTTAAAATAATCTTTTTTTCAATAGCAAATAAAAAGAGGTGGCGGTAAAAAAGGAAGCGGGCGGGGACGAGAAACTAGTTTCTTTGTTTACTAGGCCTAATAAATAAGATGCTGAGACATTGTAATAGTGTTAAAACGTCATCGTGGTGTGAAACAGCATCGTGGTATGGAGACTTATGTCATCGTGGTGTGGGAACGTCAGTGGTGTGGAAGCGTAATAATGATGTGGACATGTCATCATGGTGTGGAAATACAGTTGTAGTGACTAGTGAGTAGTGATCAGTTGTCAAAGTCAAAGTGGCTGTTCTGAAATAGTTTTCTGCATTTCTAAATGATTGTGCTAGTTGCAAAAAATATGTAAAACATATTAATGTAATGTGTAAATTTTCCAATAAACATGTTTTCTATTGCCTTGTATATTGCGTGACTGCGAGCGTAATTGTATAATTGCTGCCAGCATAATGTAACGGTGCAAATTACGTTGTTGGTGTGTCGTTAAGTGTCGCTGCCACGCGACCAAAATTAATAGACGCGTTAGTGGCATTTGGCCAATTCATGGTCCACCATGTGGCGCCACTGTTAGCTATGACGGCGCCGACGTAGGCTACGTTCAACTAGCCGATTCGATGGGCCAATCACTACCAAGTTTGGAATAATAAACTAACGAATGATAGCACCTCCCCAATGTAGGAAGCCAGCGAATGATAGCACCTCCTCCAGATAGGAAACCAACGAATGATAGCACCTTCCAAGGTAGAGAATAAATGAATGATAACACCTCCCAAGGTAGAGAACCAACGAATAATAGCACCTCCCTGAGGTAGGGAACCAACGAATGATAGCACCTCCCAAGGTAGTGAATAAATGAATGACAGCACCTCCCAATGTAGAGAACCAACGAATAATAGCACCTCCTCCAGTAGAGAACCAACGAACGATAGCACCTCCCTCACGTAGGGAACCAACGAAAGATGGCACTTCCCCCAGGTAAGGAACCATCGAATGATAACACCTCCACCAGGTAGAACACAAACGAACGAATGATAGCTACGGGTGATTTTGTGAAAGCATCAAAATAAGAAATGTTATTACACTGACTAGTATCTGAACTTCACGTCCCACCACCCCAGACACCAGAAGTTAGGAGTAGCAAGAACCCTTATGAACAGGTGTGAGACGATAACTTCGGAGGAAGGGGACAAAAAGGAAGAGGTAGGATACTTAAAAAGGAGCCCTTAGATGTTGCGGCTATCCGCCCTGGGCCTTGAAAAAAGGTGACGGAAAACAAGAAAAGAAAAACAACAGACAAAATAAAAAGGACAAGAACTACAGAAGAAAGGTTGTCATCCCGTACTTAGAAGGTGTCTGAGAGAGGATTGACCGGGTACTGAAGAAATACGGGGTAGCCACATAATGCGCCCCCACACAACACTGATACGTATGTTGAACCACTTATTATTGGTACATCCAAAGGACCAAGTAGAGATGGCAGAACAGGGTGAACTAGTTAAATACTGTGTAAGAGTTGTGACGCAGCCTACACAGGAGAAACAGGGAGATTGTTTAAAACCAGACTAGATGAACATAAGAAAGATGTAGAGAATGTATCAGAAGAACAATGCACGAGGAGCGAAAAGAAGCGGTCGCAGACCACTACCAACAAGTCCGCCCTCACAGACCACTACCAAAAAGTCCGCCCTCACAGACCACCACCAACAAGTGTGCCCTCACAGACCACAAACAACAAGTCCGCCCTCACAGACCCCCACCAACAAGTCCGCCCTCACAGACCACCGCCAACAAGTCCGCCCTCACAGACCACCACCAACAAGTCCGCCCTCACAGACCACCACCAACAAGTTTGCCCTCACAGACCATCACCAACAAGTCCGCCCTCACAGACCACCACCAGCAAGTCCGCCCTCACAGACCACCATCAACAAGTTCGCCCTCACAGACCACCATCAACAAGTTCGCCCTCACAGACCCCCACCAACAAGTCCGCCCTCACAGACCACATTCAACAAGTCCGCTCTCACAGACCACCACCAAAAAGTCCGCCCTCACAGACCACCACCAACAAGTCCGCCCTCACAATCCACCACCAACAAGTCCGCCCTCACAGACCACATTCAACAAGTCCGCCCTCACAGACCACCACCAACAAGTCCGCCCTCACAATCCACCACCAACAAGTCCGCCCTCACAGACCACCACCAACAAGTCCGCCCTCAGACCACCACCAAAAACTCCGCCCTCACAGACCACCACCAACAAGTCCGCCCTCACAGACCACCACCAACAAGTCCGCCCTCACAGACCACTACCAACAAGTCCGCCCTCACAGACCACCACCAACAAGTCCGTCCTCACAGACCACCACCAACAAGTCCGCCCTCACAGACCACCACCAACAAGTTCGCCCTCGCAGACCCCCACCAACAAGTCCGCCCTCACAGACCACATTCAACAAGTCTGCCCTCACAGACCACCACCAACAAGTCCGCCCTCACAGACCACCACCAATAAGTCCGCCCTCACAGACCACCACCAAAAAGTCCGCCCTCACAGACCACCACCAACAAGTCCGCCCTCACAGACCCCCACCAACAAGTCCGCCCTCACAGACCACATTCAACAAGTCTGCCCTCACAGACCACCACCAACAAGTCCGCCCTCACAGACCACCACCACCAAGTCCGCCCTCACAGACCACCACCAACAAGTTCGCCCTCACAGACCACCAGCAACAAGTCAGCCCTCACAGACCACCACCAAAAACTCCGCCCTCACATACCACCACCAACAAGTCCGCCCTCACAGTCCACCACCAACAAGTCCGCCCTCACAGTCCACCACCAACAAGTCCGCCCTCACAGACAACCACCAACAAGTCCGTCCTCACAGACCACAACCAACAAGCCCGCCCTCACAGACCACTCATCCACCGAGAACCATTTCATAGATTGAGAATGAGTGAAAGTGGTAAACAGCTAGTTACACAGAAGGAGAAGACACGTGAAAGAGGCCATAGGGAGTCACACAGAAGGAGAAGACACGTGAAAGAGGCCATAGGGAGTCACACAGAAGGAGAAGACACGTGAAAGAGGCCATAGGGAGTCACACAGAAGGAGAAGACACGTGAAAGAGGCCATAGGGAGTCACACAGAAGGAGAAGACACGCGAAAGAGGCCATAGGGAGTAACACGTGAAAGAGGCCATGTGATACCAAGGACCGAGGCAGCTTGGGCAACGAGGGCAATTACGAACTTCGTCACGCGTACACTGACGTCATCCGACCAGGACGTCATTGGTACTGAAATAATTATTTTAACACGAAAACGAACTATCTAGAGAAATGTTCACTGTGTTATTTATAAAATATTTAAATTAATTATAGGGACAATGTAATGAACATGTTACAATCTAAGTAAAAATTAAAACATGAACGCGCCTCTGTTGTGTGTGGCTGTGCATGCGTTCTTTAAAGACCTACCTAGTATCCACTACGACATGCTACATCATTTGTGCAACTTTTGTGCGTAGTTTTTATGAAATCATCAGACAAACTGTTAAAGTATTTAATTCTGCATGTAGAATTTTTTGAAGTGAAAATGGAAACGCTGAAAACTCACGAATTTCGCCCAGTGGTGAAATTTCATAACTTTTGGAAGTCACGCCCATGATCAGCCTTGACCAGTGAGTGTTTACTGTTTTGGACATCCACTATTTTGAGCGTTCCAGATCTAACGACTGAAGTCAATTCTTTCGATTATTTGAACAAAAACACGCACTTTTAATTAAACCGACTGCGGATACTGCTTAAACTATTCACACACTATATATTAGGACATCAACGAACCGCTTTCGCGATAGGGTAAATCAGTTGAGGATGCCATTTTAAGCAAATCATTGTATGTGTTTGTGCTAAGCCAACAATGGTGTTCAACATTGATTACGTTTGTTTGATATTGGTGCTCCATTAGTTTTCATCGTCTGCTTTACAACCAGTGCGGCGTTACAACGTTGTATTGGAACAACATATGGAAGCTTTACAACCAGTACGGCGTTACAACGTTGTATTGGAACAACATATGGAAGCTTTACAATGCTTTGCATTGCTGGCGATTCACAATCGATTATAGAATGAATGTGTATTGATCTACGCTAACAGCAGCAACGCCACCGCGACTAAAGTAAATATGTTCTTATAAATAGCTGCATCAAGCGACGGACTTGAATAGCCACAGGAAAGACTTTCACGTTGTGTGTCCTTGGTCAGAGATTGGCACAAAGCAGAGTGGTCGGCTCGTACGACCGGTCCACACATCGAATGCGTTCTCTCTGGTTTGGGAGTGATTCTTAAGTTGGTCAGTGAAAACGCCTGGACTTATTTGATGCTACTGGGCTGTGTGTTAGGTAAGTACAACCGACCCTGTCGTTACTGACACAGTGCATACCATGTTTTATGTTTATAATGAACATACTTCCATAATGTCAACGGTTCGTGAGGTTTATTGTGTGCGATACAATCTTACATACCATACTAAGAGGAATGTGTTATTATTGTTATTACCGTGACATACGTCAAGCTACACTGTCACATGCAGGCTATCATTTAGAACATCATTTAGAACATCATTTAGAACATCATTTAGAACATCCTACCAAAATGTCACTGGTGCTTTTATTTGGAAAGGCACCGAAGAGGTGCATCACCCACAACCACCAGGCAGGAGTAGTAGTAGTAGTAGTAGTAGTAGTAGTAGTAGTAGTAGTAGTAGTAGTAGTAGTAGTAGTAGTAGTAGTAGTAGTATCTTGGGAAATATTGCATTATTACACATTGTCATTTTACAGAAATTCCTAAATAAAAACATATTGTCAGTTGTTACGTACTCCTGAACATTTTGTTGCACGACTGAGACACACAGTCAGGACTACGACTATTTAGGGGGATCTTCTTTCAGAGATATCCATCACAATGGCACATCCTCGGTAAAAGCTATTGGGACAGACCCGTCTAACTACTGACTGTAAGGAACAGACGTAATATTTGGTAAAAGTGAAATGAAAATATGGCATTATTCATTTACACAAAAACGCACGATAGGGCTTATACATGTTCGCAACAATGATTTGTGTTAATTCAATATGGTTTCACTTGACTGAAGTGCGCAGTAGCAAAATCGGAGTCGTAAAGGTGACGTGTAGATATTAATAAAGGTGACGTGTAGATATTAATAAAGGTGACGTGTAGATATTAATAAAGGTGACGTGTAGATATCAATAAGCCAGTAAACATATCCCACTATAACACGATGATTCATCGCCCATGTAATGTATCAACGTTGCGCACTATGTAACGTCGCAACACGTTACGAACTGCACACGCCCGGCTTTGTTATTATCCAATAACTCGACATCAAACGAAACGAGCCGGTTAATCCACAACAGCGGATCAACATTTGTGTTGCCTAGCAAGAAGTAGGTCACGTTCCGGCGACTCGGGCAAAGTTACGTAGGTCTCTCAATGGAAACACACAATCCTTGAACGATCTACGATCAACATGTTACAAACAATGATTCGGCGTTGCTTAAATTTCACTAAGTAAACACAGCTTTGTCTTGAGGAATCACGTGGATTGTCAACTATAAATAGTTAGTATTTGGTGTCCTCGGTGAACAATATTCAATATGTTATGGGATATTTGTATAAGTACGTATTTTGTGGTCACGTGGGTCGATGGCGGCGCAATATTAAGTCGAATTAATATGTAGTTATGGCATCCCAGTCGTCGGTGTTCGTTGATACGTCGAAATGACACCATACATTTGATGCCCGCTGCACTTCAATGTAACATAGCTAATGCCAGTTGTATGCAAACACCGTTGTCCGTTGTCTTGAGTAACAGCTAGGGTAATGTCCGGCCCCTTTTCAACCGACCCGAGCGAGTTCTGACGGGTGCTTCTGTCAGGTGTGGACACAAGAAGCTACGGTCATTGTACACCGGACAAGTGCTGTGTGTGTCAATCAAATGTAATGTCCTTGTGCAAAGATATTTAACAGATTCCATCAATCCGTTATGACTGTGCACGGTTAATTTGTAAATACGTACGTGTGTTTGTGTCTTGGTGTATTTACCTTTCTAGAAATGGAGTATGCCAAGCGAACAACGTTTAATACCACTGGCGATTGTGAATAGTTGCAGAAGATTGAACAAGACTGCCATCGAAAGCAAACAAACATATAAGTGGACAAGGAAGCAATGGCTTATCGAGAGTCAACCAATTACTCTATGTACAACCCGCCCTTTGGAGATATTTGTCACTTTTGTTTTTAGACATATACACTCTGCTACACAATCAGTATATTATTTGTTCCATTCATGTATTGTTCTCTGTGAGAAGCTACTTTCTCCTGTGCAATCTACATCGGATTATGTGATCCCGATTATATTACATTGAGGCGTGTGTTTACGGCTGCAGGAAGCGTCCCAACCATGGGAAGACGTCTCCCGTTGGGGGAAACTTGTGAATGTCCTAACCGCAAACTCGGCTGTAAAGCCCGAGTCCGCCAGACGGAGCTGCAGTCGCACGTCGACCGGTGTCTGTACCGCTGGGTGGCGTGCGAGGGCTGCGGCAGGAGACTGCTGGATGTGGACCTCTACAAGCACCAGCGACACACCCACTGCATGGAGAACAAACTCAAACGTGAGGTGGGCAACGTCTGTGATTATTGACTTTTCTAACTCGATGTTATTCAATACGACGGAATTAGAGCTCATGGAAATCGCAAATATTAGTATTCACCATGTTACTAACATAATAACGTTTCCTAAAATCCCACCAATTTGTTTCTCCATATGTAACTTACCATGTTCCTGGGCATTTTTCACCCGAAACTGCCCGGTTTTGTGCACGTCCGCAGCGGATCCTCCAACTTCTGCCACCATTTCAATATGTCTCATATATGCTCATTTACTGTTAAACGCCTTACGACCAAAAATTCATAACAGATTATTGTGCCATCAGCGCTGGAGTAACATACTTACCTGTCACCAGGTGGCGCGAAATGCGCGAACCACTAGTGCCTCCTTGCGGCAGCACACGGCGACTTTGCGGCAAGAGCGCATCCGCCTGGAGGTAGACAAGAAGAAGATCTTCCACGACCATCTGCACAGACTGCGAGGCTGGAAGCCACGGGTGCCGTCGGCGTTGGGCGTCGACGAATGCTACGGGTACGTAACCTTCAAGTCAGCCTCTACCCCTTGCCACGTCTTTATGTTTTTGTCGGGTGCGTAGGTTGAGAAGACAACGAATACAAGAAGTGCGGAGTGATATTCGTAGACAAATTGCGTTGATGTATGCAGTCGGGTCAGACATTTTCGTTTAGGCTATTTTATTTGAAATAGCAAGAAATAAAAAACTATGATACAGAATATTGGTTGTTTAAGACGAAATGCATGTCTTGCGGTATATCGTCTAAACTCACTTCTACCTGAACAGGAAATGCAGTTATCACTGCTACAGAATAAATTTGTTTTCTTTCACGAATAGCACAATTGTTTCAATAGCAAAACAAACATATATTACACTTGTCCAGTAGCGGAGTAACACACTACTTTATATCACGCCCAACGCCAACTGAAAATGTTTATATATGTCACATCAGTAGATTGATGAAATAAAATTATGTATAATACGACTTCACTTTGATGCTAAAATTTAATATTTGATAACAATGTGAATTATTATTACATTACATAACAAGTTTGTATGCTGACGTCACGCAGCAGTTCCCCGGACATTGTGGAGAGCCCCCTGGCGCTGGAGTATAGCGACTCGGAGGATCAGGTGGAGCAGAGACTGCAGTTCCCGTCTCGTCTCACGATGGTTCCGGTCACGTGTGCAAAGTGCGGCAGACGCTTCCGGTCGACGGCAAACAGCAAACAATCATGTTTCTGGCACACGGGGGTATTGGATTAATTCTACAAATAACACTATAGATCTTTAAATTGATACACGCGGAAGTCAAATATTTTAGAAACGTATAAAGACAATAAATGCGATAACATTTTGTCAGAAGTGTTTTCCACGTTACCATTAAATTTATTCCACACTGCTGTTGTAGTCAAGACTCAAGTGTTGCAATATCATAGGCATAATTATGATATCTGAAGTTATGGCTTGTTAGCCTAATGCATATACACGGATGTTTTCTCTTTCATTGTCATCTTCTGTGGCGTCCACCAAATTGAACACGTCACAACCAGCCGGTAAGAAGCAGCGATTATATTGACCACGTGATGGAATAATCCTATTGGAAGAATCGCATGGAAAGCCGCAATAATCAGGAATCAACTTAATTACAATGAAATTATATTAATATATTTAACTTACTCATTAAAATTCATTTGAAAGACATGCTTATTTGCAGCAAGTGTTAATATATTTAAATATTTTCAGCGATCTATAAACTAACTTCCTGTATTGGTACTGAAATTGTTTACTGTTTTGTTTCATGTGTTCCGTGTGCGTCGCTGTTCCATCGGAAAGATTGTAAGTGTTGGTTAGAACAAAGAGCAATGCCACTTTACGTGACTGTGTCCATGATTAGGGAGAGCACATCAGCTTATGATAATATACGAAACGTTATGTTACATAGCTAAATTTACACAGGCGAACCATCGAACCAATAATTATAACGATTCTACTCGAGTAGTCAAATTAGTACGAAGCTTTAAGCTTTGCAACGATTGATCTGTGTTTATGCATCATCTAAGCCACTGGAGTACAATCAATGCCATCCAGACTTTATGTCGATTCGTCTGGAATAATATATAAGTTGATTGGAGTGACAGTGTTTGCAAGACAAAAGGACATGTCTGAACACATATATAAAATGAGCATTAATGATACGGACAAGTGTTTTCTTGTGTTCCATATCCCGTGGTTGCTGGCAACTCACAGGCAAAGGTAAGAACACTCTTGTGACGTATTCGCTAACATACATTGATTATGTCTTGAGCAAATGCAGTTGAATACAAATACATTCGAAGACAACTACAACTGTTTCCATGACACGTTCTCTTCCAACAGCCACGCACTGTCATGACACGTCCTCTTCCAGCAGCCACGCACTGTCATGACACGTCCTCTTCCACCAGCCACGCACTGTCATGACACGTCCTCTTCCAGCAGCCACGCACTGTCATGACACGTCCTCTTCCAGCAGCCACGCACTGTCATGACACGTCCTCTTCCAGCAGCCACGCACTGTCATGACACGTCCTCTTCCAGCAGCCACGCACTGTCATGATACGTCCTCTTCCAGCAGCCACGCCCCGTCATGACACGTCCTCTTCCAGCAGCCACGCACCGTCATGACACGTCCTTTTCCACCAACCACGCACTGTCATGACACGTCCTCTTCCAACAGCCACGCACTGTCATGACACGTCCTCTTCCAGCAGCCATGCACTGTTATGACACGTCATTTTCCGCCAGCCACGCACTGTCATGACACGTCCTCTTCCAGCAGCCATGCACTGTTATGACACGTCCTTTTCCGCCAGCCACGCACTGTCATGACACGTCCTCTTCCAGCAGCCATGCACTGTCATGACACGTCCTCTTCCACCAGCCACGCACTGTCATGACACGTCCTCTTCCACCAGCCACGCACTGTCATGACACGTCCTCTTCCACCAGCCACGCACTGTCATGACACGTCCTCTTCTAGCAGCCACGCACTGTCATGACACGTCCTCTTCCAGCAGCCATGCACTGTCATGACACGTCCTCTTCTAGCAGCCACGCACTGTCATGCTCTGTGTCAATATTTACTATGAAACATTCTTGTTTATTTTATACGATGAGTACGTGTGTGCGAGCTCTGTCTCAAAGTTGTAATTATTTTATAAGATATCCCAGTAACTTGTGTATCTTTAGGGTAACCAATTTATGTGATAAATTATTATCGATAAAACATTTTGACGGCTTGCCATTAGGGCTAGTAACGCATGTGTTTAAGTTAACCACAATATATAATTAAACATCGATAAGAATCAAACAACTTCCAGATTGTTTAACTATTAACATTTCCAGGCACGAGCATTTCTGTTTTGAAAATATTCTTCTATTTCTGCTGTCACTCCCGCATTTAGACAAATAAGTAACAAAGAGTGTAGATAGCTAATTGCTTTTCAGCGGTACTACCAACTTCATGTGGTGTCCTCGGGTTCTTTTCAGTGGTACTACCAACTTCATGTGGTGTCCTCGGGTTCTTTTCAGCGGTACTACCAACTTCATGTGGTGTCCTCGGGTTCTTTTCAGCGGTACTACCAACTTCATGTGGTGTCCTCGGGTTCTTTTCAGCGGTACTACCAACTTCATGTGGTGTCCTCGGGTTCTTTTCAGCGGTACTACCAACTTCATGTGGTGTCCTCGGGTTCTTTTCAGCGGTACTACCAACTTCATGTGGTGTCCTCGGGTTCTTTTCAGCGGTACTACCAACTTCATGTGGTGTTCCTCGGGTTCTTTTCAGCGGTACTACCAACTTCATGTGGTGTTCCTCGGGTTCTTTTCAGCGGTACTACCAACTTCATGTGGTGTTCCTCGGGTTCTTTTCAGCGGTACAACCAACTTCATGTGGTGTTCCTCGGGTTCTTTTCAGCGGTACTACCAACTTCATGTGGTGTTCCTCGGGTTCTTTTCAGCGGTACTACCAACTTCATGTGGTGTTCCTCGGGTTCTTTTCAGCGGTACTACCAACTTCATGTGGTGTTCCTCGGGTTCTTTTCAGCGGTACTACCAACTTCATGTGGTGTTCCTCGGGTTCTTTTCAGCGGTACAACCAACTTCATGTGGTGTCCTCGGGTTCTTTTCAGCGGTACTACCAACTTCATGTGGTGTCCTCGGGTTCTTTTCAGCGGTACTACCAACTTCATGTGGTGTCCTCGGGTTCTTTTCAGCGGTACTACCAACTTCATGTGGTGTCCTCGGGTTCTTTTCAGCGGTACTACCAACTTCATGTGGTGTCCTCGGGTTCTTTTCAGCGGTACTACCAACTTCATGTGGTGTCCTCGGGTTCTTTTCAGCGGTACTACCAACTTCATGTGGTGTCCTCGGGTTCTTTTCAGCGGTACTACCAACTTCATGTGGTGTCCTCGGGTTCTTTTCAGCGGTACTACCAACTTCATGTGGTGTCCTCGGGTTCTTTTCAGCGGTACTACCAACTTCATGTGGTGTCCTCGGGTTCTTTTCAGCGGTACTACCAACTTCATGTGGTGTTCCTCGGGTTCTTTTCAGCGGTACTACCAACTTCATGTGGTGTTCCTCGGGTTCTTTTCAGCGGAACTACCAACTTCATGTGGTGTTCCTCGGGTTCTTTTCAGCGGTACTACCAACTTCATGTGGTGTCCTCGGGTTCTTTTCAGCGGTACTACCAACTTCATGTGGTGTTCCTCGGGTTCTTTTCAGCGGTACTACCAACTTCATGTGGTGTTCCTCGGGTTCTTTTCAGCGGTACTACCAACTTCATGTGGTGTTCCTCGGGTTCTTTTCAGCGGTACTACCAACTTCATGTGGTGTTCCTCGGGTTCTTTTCAGCGGTACAACCAACTTCATGTGGTGTTCCTCGGGTTCTTTTCAGCGGTACTACCAACTTCATGTGGTGTTCCTCGGGTTCTTTTCAGCGGTACAACCAACTTCATGTGGTGTTCCTCGGGTTCTTTTCAGCGGTACAACCAACTTCATGTGGTGTTCCTCGGGTTCTTTTCAGCGGTACAACCAACTTCATGTGGTGTTCCTCGGGTTCTTTTTAGCGGTACTACCAACTTCATGTGGTGTTCCTCGGGTTCTTTTCAGCGGTACTACCAACTTCATGTGGTGTTCCTCGGGTTCTTTTCAGCGGTACTACCAACTTCATGTGGTGTTCCTCGGGTTCTTTTCAGCGGTACAACCAACTTCATGTGGTGTTCCTCGGGTTCTTTTCAGCGGTACTACCAACTTCATGTGGTGTTCCTCGGGTTCTTTTCAGCGGTACTACCAACTTCATGTGGTGTCCTCGGGTTCTTTTCAGCGGTACTACCAACTTCATGTGGTGTCCTCGGGTTCTTTTCAGCGGTACTACCAACGTCATGTGGTGTTCCTCGGGTTCTTTTCAGCGGTACTACCAACTTCATGTGGTGTCCTCGGGTTCTTTTCAGCGGTACTACCAACTTCATGTGGTGTTCCTCGGGTTCTTTTCAGCGGTACTACCAACTTCATGTGGTGTCCTCGGGTTCTTTTCAGCGGTACTACCAACTTCATGTGGTGTCCTCGGGTTCTTTTCAGCGGTACTACCAACTTCATGTGGTGTTCCTCGGGTTCTTTTCAGCGGTACTACCAACTTCATGTGGTGTCCTCGGGTTCTTTTCTTGGACCATTACTTTTTATTCTTTACACTTATCCACTCAGCTCAGTTATTCAAACCCATAACTTGGACCACCATGATACACAGATTTACCTTTCCTTGGCTACTCCGGATACAAATTGTTCCTTAAACCAACTCATGGATTGTCTTCAGAATATATTCTACTGGATGACTAACAGCAAACTAAAGCTAAATGCAAATAAAAGTTTCTTATTATTGGTACACAAAGGCGGCGTATTATTGGCTTATCGAGAGTCCAACAATGTTCATCTACTTATAGCCCGCCCTCCTGAGATATGTGTCAACCTTGTTTTTAAACATATTCACGCTGCTAGCAGTTACACAATCTGTAGACAATTTGTTCCATTCATTTAGTGTCCTCTGTGAGAACGAGTGCTTCCTGATGTCCAATCTACATTGATCCTTTACTAATTTTACCTCATGTCCTCTAGTTCTGCTATCCTTCTTGAGTGAGAAAAACATATTTCTATCAATATTTTCATACCCATTCAATATCTTAAAAACTTCAATCTGATCTCCTCTTAACCTCCTTGTCTCTAGAGTTGTTAAACCACATTCTTTCAGGCGTTCTTCATAACTAAGGTCTCTCAGTTCTGGAATCATTTTAGTTGCTCTCCTTTATGCGTTCAAGCGTATCTATATCCTTCTTACGATATGGTCTCCATGCTTGTATACAGTATTCTAAATGAGGTCTAACTATTGCTTTATAAAGAGGTATAATTAACTTTTTTCCCTTGTATGTTATGTTTCTTCTAATCAATCCAAGAATTTGATTACCCTTTGAAGCTGCAATACCACACTGCTCTGAAACTTTCATATCAGCGCTTATTGTAACTCCTAAGTCCTTTTCTTTTACAGTAGTACCCAGAACAGTATCTCCCATTTTATAGTTTACATTCAAGTTCCTATGTCCTGTATGTAGGCATTTACATTTCCCAAAATTTGATTACCCTTTGAAGCTGCAATACCACACTGCTCTGAAACTTTCATATCAGCGCTTATTGTAACTCCTAAGTCCTTTTCTTGTACAGTAGTACCCAGAACAGTAGCTCCCATTTTATAGTTTACATTCAAGTTCCTATGTCCTGTATGTAGGCATTTACATTTAAACTTGGTTGTTTTTTCCCAACACCTACGCTGAGCTAGAATTTCACACCGGCCGTCTCAGCATGGAATTTAGGAGTCACCTTTGATAATAATAACAAATTTAGACAGCATATTTCACAAACTTGTCGTTGCTGCTTTTATCATATTCGTGACCTTCGTCGTATTCGCCGGTATATGTCTTTTGATGTCGCCAAAACTATTGTAATTGCTCTTGTTAGCAGTATTCTTAATATAGCAATTCCCTTTATAAT
This sequence comes from Lamellibrachia columna, assembly GCA_963662155.1. NCBI lineage: Eukaryota > Metazoa > Annelida > Polychaeta > Sabellida > Siboglinidae > Lamellibrachia > Lamellibrachia columna. Next base: position 28,503,327 of record OY759266.1, on the reverse strand, counting down.
AATATAGTTCTCAAGGACATCTTGACACTTCAACGTGTGCAAAATTCTTTGGCAAAGGGTAGTTACCCGGTCTCCTCGTTTCTCTCACTCACTACCACTTATTAAATCATTGCATTGGCTCCTTGTCCGATATCGCATTATTTTTAAGATATCTACTATCTCTACCTATCAAGTACTTTCATCTAAGCAACCACCATATTTAAATTCGCTGCTCACTCCTGAAAGACAGCCCAGAAAACTTCAATTATCTCATTCTAATCTACTTTTTTTACCCAGTGTTAAGATGTCGGAACTAGAGTTTTTTCAGTTGCGGAACTCATTCCCTGTTAGTGTTAAGTAATTCCCTGTTAGTGTTAAGCCTGTAGGAACTATAGCAACACTTCGCCGTAAACTGAAAACCCACCTGCTTAAACATGCTTATCCTCCATAGCTCCCCAGCGTACCAATCTAACTGTTTACAACTGGAACTGCTTATCGATTATGAACTGCTTAACCCATTTTGTTTTGGTGCACTACCGAGCTTAGGTCTCCCGAGGATTTTAGCGCAATAGAAGTAATTTATATATTAAATATTATAAAAGGAAATGTCACTTTCGTTATTAACGAACATTAACGCTTGTATGAATGTCATCCCACAGTGTGTATGTTAGCCCGCGTTCACCCCAGACGTTCACACACAACAAACACACTAATAGCGGTTTCTCTCAACATATTGGTGACTGCTTTCCCAAAGACAATTTAGTCAATGTGTGCATTTTTATACCGTGTGCACTTCTCCAGGTCAGTCTCAGTTGTGATGATACTTAACAAATGCTTTCTGATGTTTCCCTTCCGAATCGTGCGATGTCTTGGACTACTTCCTGTGATGGGACTTCTAGGTCTTTGTAAGTATGATCATTTACTTCTACGCAATGCCAAAAAATTAATATTTGCATCAAATATACTGGCGTCGGTAAAACATTTCCTCGGTGCGATGTGGACAACATGCTGCTTCTGCGCATGCTCCCGAACATGCACGTGTTGTGAATTTATTTCAAATATATAATAATAACTACGTTAATTACTATCTTCGAATGTGCGCCATCATGTTATGTCAGCAGCGTTTACGAAAACTAGGCTTTAGTCAGGAAAACCCCCGATTTACCGAGACGTCTTCCACCGTCGGTGTTGATAAAGGCCCCTCACATTAAAAAGTTGCTGGTTTTATAACACTACTGTCAGATATATCAAGAACGTGCACTCAATAATGTTTAGTTTCTACATAAAGTTGTTATTTCTTCTGTTTTCTGTTTGTGTGGTCGACGATCTCTTCCCTAACGGAACTTGAAGGGTGTAAGTACTCAAATCTCTATATACAACAGAAGAACGTATTATCCTAAAACTGCGATGCTGTAACGTATGTTGCATGTATCGGTACATCGTATGTTCTATGTATCGGTACATCATATGTTGTATGTATCGGTACAACATATGTTGTATGTATCGGTACATCGTATGTTGTATGTATCGGTACATCGTATGTTGTATGTATCGGTACAACGTATGTTGTATGTATCGGTACAACGTATGTTGCATATATCGATACATCGTATGTTGTATGTATCGGTACAACGTCTGTTGTATGTATCGGTACAACGTATGTTGCATATATCGATACATCGTATGTTGTATGTATCGGTACATCGTATGTTGTATGTATCGGTACAACGTATGTTGTATGTATCGGTACAACGTATGTTGCATATATCGATACATCGTATGTTGTATGTATCGGTACAACGTATGTTGCATGTATCGGTACATCGTATGTTGTATGTATCGGTACATCGTATGTTGTATGTATCGGTACATCGTATGTTGTATGTATCGGTACATCGTATGTTGTATGTATCGGTACATCGTATGTTGTATGTATCGGTACAACGTATGTTGCATATATCGATACATCGTATGTTGTATGTATCGGTACATCGTATGTTGTATGTATCGGTACAACGTATGTTGTATGTATCGGTACATCGTATGTTGTATGTATCGGTACAACGTCTATTGTATGTATAGGTACATCGTATGTTGTATGTATCGGTACATCGTATGTTGTATGTATCGGTACAACGTATGATGTATGTATCGGTACATCGTATGTTGTATGTATCGGTACAACGTATGTTGTATGTATCGGTACATCGTATGTTGTATGTATAGGTACATCGTATGTTGTATGTATCGGTACATCGTATGTTGTATGTATCGGTACAACGTATGTTGTATGTATCGGTACATCGTATGTTGTATGTATCGGTACAACGTATGTTGTATGTATCGGTACAACGTATGTTGCATGTATCGGTACATCGTATGTTGTATGTATCGGTACAACGTATGTTGCATGTATCGGTACAACGTATGTTGTATGTATCGGTACAACATATAACATGATTCTAAACAACTTCGTCAGTGACATGTAATATCTTGTGCAAACTCGACAGTGTGTTGTTTCGGGTCAACTGACACGGAAAGATCTTCTGAGTCATCGTGCAGTATGATCTTTCTCAATCAATCAGTACTCGAAATTTGCCGAACACCATCTCATCTGGCCGAACACCACCTCATCTGGCCGAATTCCATATCATCTGGCCGAATACAACCTCATCTAGCCGAACACCACCTCATCTGGCCGAACACCACCTCATCTGACCGAACACCACCTCATCTGGCCGAATGCCACATAATCTGGCCGAATACAACCTCATCTAGCCGAACACCACCTCATCTGGCCGAATGCCACATCATCTGACCGAATACCACCTCATCTGGCCGAACATCAACTCATCTGGCCGAATACCACATCATCTGGCCGAATTTGCACATCATCTGGCCGAATACCATCTCATCTGACCGCACACCACCTGATCTGGCCGAATACCACATCATCTGGCCGAATACCACATCATCTGGCCGAATACCACATCATCTGGCCGAATACTCCCTCATCTGGCCGAACACCACCTCATCTGGCCGAATTCCATATCATCTGGCCGAACACCACCTTATCACACTCTATCACTCACACGGTTCTAGCGTTGGGATTGGCTGTCGGTAGTATAGAGAGTCGTGTTGGCGAAACAATTTCAGTCGGTGATATACTAAACACATTACTTTTTAGGAATCAACACAGAAAAGAAGCCGTTCCTTGTATTTCTGTTAATCGATTTTTTATAGTGTACTCTCGTGTCGATGCTGAAAATTAACACTTGACATGCAGGTGCCAGTGAGAAAAGATTCTGATACGAAAGAAGTTTTTGACAGAAAGTGCGTGTTGTGTTTCTTATTAATAAGTCGTACACGAAGTTATCCTTTGCAAATACTTCTAAATTACCTTTTATCAAATATCGTATTTAGTTAAACGACAATAATAACAAATCTGCTTTTGTTTTGCATCTTGCCGCGCTCTGCTGTTTCGTGGAATTTCAGGGGGTGCGTATTCTTTGGACTACGCAAACTATATCGACTAATGCAATTGCAATCGAATTCGATGATTGCATTTTGCTAACAGTACCGTCCTTTTCTGGACTGGTACTGAACAGTCTCAGGCATTCAACTGATCTGCATTTTGTGGGTATTTAAGTAGTACTTAAACTTAATTTGATTGCATAGCGGACAAAGAAATAGAAAAAGACATAACAACATGGCACAAAAGTGATATACGGACATGCTTCGTTTCCTTGAATAAGCCGGTTAACTGTCTCTGGCCAATTGATTATATAATTGACCGGATTATAGTATGTATGCATATCTATTGATTAGGTGTTAATGCTATTGATCAGTTGTTTATATCAGCTATTATGAATGGGAAACCACTAATCACATAAGAAGTTTGTTCTTTTACATTACATTTTATTCCGCATACACTTGCCCACAACACATTTCACGACGGCCTTGGTGATTTGCAGGTGTGTCAGAGCTGTGGGCGGCTCGTTCACCAGCGCGGCTGCGCCTGCGGACACCACGAGGCGCATACAGTGTAGGATCCGTGCACTAATCAACCGTGGAACATCGAAAGGCCGCGATAATCCAGTCCTACGAGAGATGCCGCTTTAACTACGGCCTACTGCTAATCTAACAATGAACGGAGTTAGACTTGAATATACCAAGTATTATATATATATATATATATATATATATATATATATATATATTATTATATATATATATATATAATATATATATATATATATATATATTATATATATATATATATATATATTATATATATAGATATATATATATATATATATATATATATATATATATATATATATATATATTATATATATATATATATATATATATATATATATATATATATATATATATATATATATATATATATATATATATATATATATATACATATATATATATATATATATATATATATATATATGTATATATATATATATATGTATATATATATATATATATATATATATATATATATATATATATATATAACTCCGGTCGACGCAATAGGCTCTATGTGTTTGGACAGAAAGTGCGGAACGATACAGTGTACAACAATACAGCGTACAACAGGTCAATGTTTTAATCAAAGCGTATTTAGACAACATTCTGTACACCATAGAGCTGTCGATCTAAGGGCTTGACTACAACTTCGTTCAAGTATAATGATAATGACCAGCATTACAAAAGACCTTTATGCTTGTCAAAATTAGATGGTGCGTAGTTGTGCCGCCCTCTGTCGGATACCTACGGATTTAGATTGACGAAACTCGCCGACAGAGCGAGATCTTCTTCCGTCGCATAAGTGTGCTATGCTTCCCATGAATATAAACACTGGACATTTACGTACGGAAAGATTGGGTGCTTAACACCACAGACGTTGTACGTTCCTCGCTATTTATTTTATTTGATCTCAAACGCCTCAACAAGTAAGCCCTACACCATGTTTGTAATGTCAGTCCATTTTATGCATTTTGTGATGTTCTAATGTCAAACATGATTAATTCACAATTAAACGGGCAAATAGTGTTAATACACAACTAGCACGTTTCTTAATAAACACACCATTGTTGGGTGTAGAGTCCACAGTGTGCTGTCTTGTGATCGGAAGAGAGTAAGTGAAATAACTGAGTGTCACCGACGAAATGATTTTATTATGAATCAACGAAACATCATTTAACTTTCATTCAATACGATTAAAACAGTGAGCATGTTTTACTTATAGAACAATATTACCTCGCACCTGTTCTAGTTCGACCTAGAGAGAATTCTAAATAAACCCTTGTGTATTATGCAATCTTGTCTGTAGGTAGAATAACTCTGACTGCAACAGTTGCAGAAGCAGCAGCAGTCGCTTAGACAATGCGCAGTGAAATAGTTTCTACCTGATAAGGTCGAGATCACTCAACTCGTCATAACATGCATGTACAGCTGTCACTCGCACTAGCATCTGCCCACAGCATCACGGCACGACGAAACCACATGAAATACAAGAAACATGTCTTAACATTTCACGAAGATATACAGTACGAGGCAGTATCAAACGCCACCGATTTGCCCCGAATGTCTGGGAACAGCTAGCTAATATGGAGCGATGAGACGGTGATTAACCAATGCATCCGTTTGAAGATTCGCCGTTGCATTCGTGTGTTGACTTGATTGATACTGATGCATCGAGACAGAAAAACCTTTGATGGTCAAAATTAGCAAATTTTCATGATGTTTCCGACAGGAGTATTCTATAGAATGTGGCTGTTGCCTCTCTGGGTATAGTACAGCGCGGAACTTGACGCATCTTCCTGCAGTTATTGAAAACACCAGTGTTTCACTGGCAATGCGGTGTTACACAACATAAACTAACATTTGTCATATTCTTTTTTTTTCATATACCAAACTTACCTGCTCCAATCTTGTCAATGTGGCTTCATCAGTCCTAGTGATGAGGTCCGGGCTCATCGATCGGAAACTGGGGTTGTGCTGATACATTGGTATTAGTCGACGGGAGACTTAAATATTCCTTATATATTTACAGTCTTTTAATTTTCATTGGTACACGGAAATTCAAAATAGTCCTCGTGCATTAACACTCTACTTAGCTTTCACTCGCTGACGGAAAATTGCATATGCATCTATAATTACTCTTGCAACTTTTTAACGTTTACAAAGCTGTTTTTACATTCCTAACACTTTCATTTGTCAACCTAAAATGTACACTATTGCTAAAGTACAAACTTCGGGTAACATGTAACATACTAAATGATGTAATATATTGCTATGACTGTTATTATGTACTAGAATTTAAATGATATGACTGGAGTCTGTGATTGGGCTGTGAAACACACTCGCTGCAAACGCCGTGTGAACGTCATTCACTAACGTATACCAAAATATGTTGTTAGTGGTCGCATCTTATTTCAAACCGTCTGTTTCTCCCTAAGACTGCCATACGAGCTCTTGCAATGTTTTCTGTTAGTGTTAGCTGCTAATTTCTTAGAAAATGTCCGTACTTAAAACCGTCACTTGCGTGTAAATGCCGCTGAATGTAAACGTGTGAACCCTCGGGGCATACATGAGACAGCAGACCAGGGAACGTGAAACCTGTAGTTGACTGAACTGAACCGCAGGTGTACACGACCCCGGACCACGCTCTAACTCCCCAAGAGACTCCGTTTGGACGAGGATTGTGTAAGTTCGCCCCACTAGACACCGTCCACATGTTCTACATGTTGTCTGGTATGGTTCCATGTGACCGAGGGATGTAGGACCCGAAGCCCGGCAGGAGAGCCGCAGGTGGTACACACCCTGCACGAATCTAGGAACTGTTTAAAAAACATCGGGAGTGACAATAACACAGTGTGTTGGGTGATTCACAGTGTGAAGCCACCCATTTACTCGCCAGGTAGTCTACGACTATTCACGCAACAGTTCCAAACAAATGCGTTTCAACGCTGACTATCTGCTAATATCAGTATGAACACATGTGTTCAAAGAATGTTCCGCGGTTACTTTAAATACATTGCATCATAATTTAGGAAATGCCATGAAGAACACATAATCCATTAATTTCAGCTGTTGTTCGATTCCCGCTTATTCAAGGCAATACTCTGACAGTATTACCCTATTTTTCGCACAGGTAGAAAAGCATATCGGTTCAGCAGCAGTATACAGTATTATATGTGTTGTAATGAAAGAATGCGTTGTCGCCATTCCGTTCACAACTAAAATTAACAGAAAGATGAAACACCCGACGTTTTGGGATCTATTTACACGCGCAATGTTCCTCTGCCGTAGTATGGCTCGTAAGTTATAGTCGTGGGAATGCAGCGTAAGGGAGCAGACAAAGTGTTGTTTCCACCTGGTTTCCAGAGAGTCGTGCAACACAATATGTATTGTCTCCATCGTCCGACCCAACGTCCTGAACCTTGTCTCTTTTGTCCTGGGTAGATATAGGAAATAATGAGAGAACATCGATCTGAGGTTTCGCCACGTCAACCAACACGACGCACTTCATACATGGCTTGTGTCCAACAGAGTTGTGGTCAAGTCGTCGAAGTGACTGCCTCGTGACGGATCTCGGGATCAACAGTGATTTGTCGGCTGCCTGTTCCACCAATTCCACCTGTTCCACCTCTTCCACCTCTTCCACCGATGCTTCTGGTCGGTGTCGTTTAACCATCCTCGAATATATTTGTGAATGACCACCACACGTGTGCTTGCACTAAACAATATTGACTTTATGACGTGGAACATCTTCAAATCATATATGAACTACGCGAAAACAAACGCAATTGAACACTTCACGGTTCACTGCACATACAATGCACCACCTGCACTAGACGCGTCTTGCAGTGTTTCCCTTCGATAATTATCAACGAAATATGCACTCACTAATTAACTTTACGTAACGCAGGTACTCCGTTTGGACGAGGATTGTGTAAGTTCGCCCCACTAGACACCGTCCACATGTTCTACATGTTGTCTGATATGGTTCCATGTGACCGAGGGATGTAGGACCCGAAGCCCGGCAGGAGAGCCGCAGGTGGTACACACCCTGCACGAATCTAGGAACTGTTTAAAAAACATCGGGAGTGGCAATAACACAGTGTGTTGGGTGATTCACAGTGTGAAGCCACCCATTTACTCGCCAGGTAGTCTACGACTATTCACGCAACAGTTCCAAACAAATGCGTTTCAACGCTGACTATCTGCTAATATCAGTATGAACACATGTGTTCAAAGAATGTTCCGCGGTTACTTTAAATACATTGCATCATAATTTAGGAAATGCCGTGAAGAACACATAATCCATTCACTTCAGCTGTTGTTCGATTCCCGTTTATTCAAGGCAATACTCTGACAGTATTACCCCATTTTTCGCACAGGTAGAAAAGCATATCGGTTCAGCAGCAGTATACACTATTATATGTGTTGTAATGAAAGAATGCGTTGTCGCCATTCCGTTCACAACTAAAATTAACAGAAAGATGAAACACCCGACGTTTTGGGATCTATTTACACGCGCAATGTTCCTCTGCCGTAGTATGGCTCGTAAGTTATAGTCGTGGGAATGCAGCGTAAGGGAGCAGACAAAGTGTTGTTTCCACCTGGTTTCCAGAGAGTCGTGCAACACAAGATGTATTGTCTCCATCGTCCGACCCAACGTCCTGAACCTTGTCTCTTTTGTCCTGGATAGATATAGGAAATAATGAGAGAACATCGATCTGAGGTTTCGCCACGTCAACCAACACGACGCACTTCATACATGGCTTGTGTCCAACAGAGTTGAGGTCAAGTCGTCGAAGTGACTGCCTCGTGACGGATCTCGGGATCAACAGTGATTTGTCGGCAGCCTGTTCCACCAATTCCACCTGTTCCACCTGTTCCACCTCTTCCACCGATGCTTCTGGTCGGTGTCGTTTAAGCATCCTCGAATATATTTGTGAATGACCACCACACGTGTGCTTGCACTACAAAATATTGACTTTATGACGTGGAACATCTTCAAATCATATGTGAACTACGCGCAACCAACGCAATTGAACACTTCACGGTTCACTGCACATACAATGCACCACCTGTACTAGACGCGCCGTGCAGTGTTTCCCTTCGATAATTATCAACGAAATATGCACTCACTAATTAACTTTACGTAACGCAGGTACTCCGTTTGGACGAGGATTGTGTAAGTTCGCCCCACTAGACACCGTCCACATGTTCTACATGTTGTCTGGTATGGTTCCATGTGACCGAGGGATGTAGGACCCGAAGCCCGGCAGGAGAGCCGCAGGTGGTACACACCCTGCACGAATCTAGGAACTGTTTAAAAAACATCGGGAGTGGCAAAAACACAGTGTGTTGGGTGATTCACAGTGTGAAGCCACCCATTTACCCGCCAGGTAGTCTACGACTATTCACGCAACAGTTCCAAACAAATGTGTTTCAACGCTGACTATCTGCTAATATCCATATGAACACATGTGTTCAAAGAATGTTCCGCGGTTAGTTTAAATACATTGCATCATAATTTAGGAAATGCCGTGAAGAACACATAATCCATTCACTTCAGCTGTTGTTCGATTCCCGTTTATTCAAGGCAATACTCTGACAGTATTACCCCATTTTTCGCACAGGTAGAAAAGCATATCGGTTCAGCAGCAGTATACAGTATTATATGTGTTGTAATGAAAGAATGCGTTGTCGCCATTCCGTTCACAACTAAAATTAACAGAAAGATGAAACACCCGACGTTTTGGGATCTATTTACACGCGCAATGTTCCTCTGCCGTAGTATGGCTCGTAAGTTATAGTCGTGGGAATGCAGCGTAAGGGAGCAGACAAAGTGTTGTTTCCACCTGGTTTCCAGAGAGTCGTGCAACACAAGATGTATTGTCTCCATCATCCGACCCAACGTCCTGAACCTTGTCTCTTTTGTCCTGGGTAGATATAGGAAATAATGAGAGAACATCGATCTGAGGTTTCGCCACGTCAACCAACACGACGCACTTCATACATGGCTTGTTTCCAACAGAGTTGTGGTCAAGTCGTCGAAGTGACTGCCTCGTGACGGATCTCGGGATCAACAGTGATTTGTCGGCAGCCTGTTCCACCAATTCCACCTGTTCCACCAATTCCACCTGTTCCACCTGTTCCACCGATGCTTCTGGTCGGTGTCGTTTAAGCATTCTCGAATATATTTGTGAATGACCACCACACGTGTGCTTGCACTACAAAATATTGACTTTATGACGTGGAACATCTTCAAATCATATGTGAACTACGCGCAACCAACGCAATTGAACACTTCACGGTTCACTGCACATACAATGCACCACCTGTACTAGACGCGCCGTGCAGTGTTTCCCTTCGATAATTATCAACGAAATATGCACTCACTAATTAACTTTACGTAACGCAGGTACTCCGTTTGGACGAGGATTGTGTAAGTTCGCCCCACTAGACACCGTCCACATGTTCTACATGTTGTCTGGTATGGTTCCATGTGACCGAGGGATGTAGGACCCGAAGCCCGGCAGGAGAGCCGCAGGTGGTACACACCCTGCACGAATCTAGGAACTGTTTAAAAAACATCGGGAGTGGCAAAAACACAGTGTGTTGGGTGATTCACAGTGTGAAGCCACCCATTTACCCGCCAGGTAGTCTACGACTATTCACGCAACAGTTCCAAACAAATGTGTTTCAACGCTGACTATCTGCTAATATCCATATGAACACATGTGTTCAAAGAATGTTCCGCGGTTAGTTTAAATACATTGCATCATAATTTAGGAAATGCCGTGAAGAACACATAATCCATTCACTTCAGCTGTTGTTCGATTCCCGTTTATTCAAGGCAATACTCTGACAGTATTACCCCATTTTTCGCACAGGTAGAAAAGCATATCGGTTCAGCAGCAGTATACAGTATTATATGTGTTGTAATGAAAGAATGCGTTGTCGCCATTCCGTTCACAACTAAAATTAACAGAAAGATGAAACACCCGACGTTTTGGGATCTATTTACACGCGCAATGTTCCTCTGCCGTAGTATGGCTCGTAAGTTATAGTCGTGGGAATGCAGCGTAAGGGAGCAGACAAAGTGTTGTTTCCACCTGGTTTCCAGAGAGTCGTGCAACACAATATGTATTGTCTCCATCGTCCGACCCAACGTCCTGAACCTTGTCTCTTTTGTCCTGGGTAGATATAGGAAATAATGAGAGAACATCGATCTGAGGTTTCGCCACGTCAACCAACACGACGCACTTCATACATGGCTTGTGTCCAACAGAGTTGTGGTCAAGTCGTCGAAGTGACTGCCTCGTGACGGATCTCGGGATCAACAGTGATTTGTCGGCTGCCTGTTCCACCAATTCCACCTGTTCCACCAATTCCACCTGTTCCACCAATTCCACCTGTTCCACCTGTTCCACCGATGCTTCTGGTCGGTGTCGTTTAAGCATCCTCGAATATATTTGTGAATGACCACCACACGTGTGCTTGCACTACAAAATATTGACTTTATGACGTGGAACATCTTCAAATCATATGTGAACTACGCGCAACCAACGCAATTGAACACTTCACGGGTCACTGCACATACAATGCACCACCTGCACTAGACGCGTCTTGCAGTGTTTCCCTTCGATAATTATCAACGAAATATGCACTCACTAATTAACTTTACGTAACACAGGTACTTGTGCTTTATTGTATGTGTGTACATCTAGACAAAGTAACTGCGTGTATCAGGTACTTGTGCTTTATTGTATGTGTGTACATCTAATCAAAGTAACTGCGTGTATCAGGAACTTGTGCTTTATTGTATGTGTGTACATCTAGACAAAGTAACTGCGTGTATCAGGAACTTGCATCGACGAAAGTTTGTTTGAGTATCTGAAACTTATCCATCAATTTGGAATGTGTTGCCTACTCCACTGAACAACCGATGTTGAACTTTAACATATGGTATTCCTTGTTCTCACATAATGTCTACGTATTGTTTTTCTGCATGTTGATGACGTAGAATTCAATACTAGCCTTTGGCTTAACTGTTAATTAATGATTCTTGATGTTGGTTCCTTTCTCGCGCGATTACGTGAGCATACAAACATACAGTATGATTTCGTAGAAACTGCATTATAATTTGCCGCGGGCCATCGTGTGCGACGATTCATGTCTAAGAACTCTGTATCTCTGATAAGCTTACCCGAAATGGTATTTTCTTCATTGTGTGCGGTTCAAAGTGTGCGTGTGCGTGCGTGCGTGCGTGCGTGCGTGCGTGCGTGCGTGCGTGCGTGCGTTCAAGTGTCTGCAGCTACATTTGAACACACTACACTATACAACACAGACACCTCTAGTTCCTAGAGAAATGTCAAAATCAAGGTTTGATGTTTGGCCATTTTTGCACCCAAGTTTGGAAACCACCAAGTGAAGACGGACCACAATTTTGAATTTACATTGGTCATATATCACAAGGTCCTATTTTTATTTTCTGATTGGTCGAGGCGCTATGTTAGTGGAGAACATCAACGTAATTGACCCAAGGAGAGAACTTCTTTATACCATACAGTACTAGGGCGGATCTAGGCTTGTTGGCGGGGGGTCTCAGTCAGTCGTAGTCACATGTCGTTCTACTTACGAACCGGCGGGGGGGGGACGGGACGACACATGTCGTTCTACTTACGAACCGGCGGGGGGGGACGGGACGACACATGTCGTTCTACTTACGAACCGGCGGGGGGGGGGACGGGACGACACATGTCGTTCTACTTACGAACCGGCGGGGGGGGGACGGGACGACACATGTCGTTCTACTTACGAACCGGCGGGGGGACGGGACGACACATGTCGTTCTACTTACGAACCGGCGGGGGGACGGGAAGACACATGTCGTTCTACTTACGAACCGGCGGGGGGGGAGGACGACACATGTCGTTCTACTTATGAACCGGCGGGGGGACGGGACAACACATGTCGTTCTACTTACGAACCGGCGGGGGGACGGGACGACACATGTCGTTCTACTTACGAACCGGCGGGGGGACGGGACGACACATGTCGTTCTACTTACGAACCGGCGGGGGGACGGGACGACACATGTCGTTCTACTTACGAACCGGCGGGGGGACGGGACAACACATGTCGTTCTACTTACGAACCGGCGGGGGGGGACGGGACGACACATGTCGTTCTACTTACGAACCGGCGGGGGGGGGGGAGGACGACACATGTCGTTCTACTTACGAACCGGCGGGGGGACGGGACGATACATGTGTCTTTCTATTTACAGAAGGGTTAATATTAGCCGGCTGCTAATAACCCAGTCTTTACATTGACACTATTTTCGATGTAGGCCTGTATGCGTTGTCCTTTACCGTAATATTTGCCACGGACACATGGATCCGCTGCTGCAATACCCATATTCTGGGTCAATCATATATATATATATATATATATATATATATATATATATATATATATATATATATATATATATATATATATATATATATATATATATATATATATATATATATATATATATATATATATATATATATATATATATATATATATATATATATATATATCAGGGGTCCGAGGACCGAGCCTTGTGGTACACCAGTTATAATTTATATATATATATATATATATAAATCCAACAATATATATATATATATATATATATATATATATATATATATATATATATCAGGGGTCCGAGGACCGAGCCTTGTGGTACACCAGTTATAATTTATATATATATATATATATATAAATCCAACAATATATATATATATATATATATATACATACATATATATATATATATATATATATATATATATATATATATATATATATATATATATATATATATATATATATATATATATATATATATATATATATATATATGTGTGTATGTATATATATATATATATCAGGGGTCCGAGGACCGAGCCTTGTGGTTCACCAGTTATAATTTATAATATGTTTGACTTTAGGTTATATATATATTTCTGTATATTGTTTAGGATTTATAATAAATGCATATTTGATCTTTTTATACTGTAATAATACAAAAATTCAATTAAAATCGAATGGTCAGTAGTGTCGAAAGCCTTCGAAAGACCAAGATAAATATTTATTGATCTTCACTATCCATTTTTTATTATTCTATCTATTAATTCTAGTACAGCATATTCGGTAGAATGTTGGGGAGTTTAGTGTCATTAAGATACGAAGACAATTGGTCAAAAATAACCTTTTCCATAATTTTTGAAATAGCCGGTAAAAGGGATATTGGCCTATAATTGTAAAATAATGTTGAGTCACCTTTTTATATATTGGAATTACCTTAGCGATTTTTTTTATTTATCAGGAGGTATACCTGTGTTTAATACTTGGTTTGTTAATAAGGTTAATTATTTCGTTATTGCAGGTTCAATAAATTTTAGGAGCTTGGTGAAAACGTCATCAAATCCACAACTCTTTTTGTTGGGCAGGTTGTTTATCGTTTTCCTTGTAGTTTTCTTGTCAACATATTTAAAAGTAAAACCAGTGTTGATTCGTTTGTTTAGTTGATGTGAGTGATCATATATGCCGTTGTATTTAATATTTTTTGCAAGGTTTTGACCTATATTTATACAAAAATAGTAAATCTATTTGCAATATATTTGTTATATGTTACTAAGGAATCAGATGCAATAAACTATTTTGGAAATGAATGTTTAGTTTTATATTTGGACAACATTTAATTTATTATGTTTTGCTATGTCACATTTAAATGTGTTAAAACACGAATGAAAGTATGTTTGCTTAGCTATACGAAAACTGTTTTAGGTTTCTTTTAAACACGAATCAGGGTTTGTTATTTGTAATTGTTTATTCAATTTGTTTCAGTTTTTAATTGATCTTAACAGCTCTAGAGTTATTCATGTTTGAATATTTTATGTTTGTATCTGTTAAATTTTTACTACTTTACGATGCATATGCTTATTTTTTGCTTGATTGATTTCATTGAGGATAGTATTATAATTTAGGTTTAGATCAGTATTTGGATCACATTTTACTTTTAACATTGCATCTCTATTTTGAATGTTAATTTGCATGAATTTAAAAGGGTGTTCCTTTTTAGAGCAGTATCTATTATCATAAAATAAGGTTGATGATCAGAAAATGTTTTAATTAAAATCCTTGTATACTCTCTAATGTGTCATTTCTTAAATTGTAGAACAAGTTATCAATTAGTGAGTCCTTTCTGCCTGCGAACCTGGGGAGGAGAGTGATTTGGGAAAAAGACTAAATAAAAAAGTGCTGCAATTGTAATTTTTTTTACGTTGAGGATATTTAAATCCCCCGCGAGAAGAAGGTTACGTTTTTGATTGTTTTGTAGAGCTGATACAATCGGTGTAAATTAACTTAAATAATTCGATATATGTGTATATATGCATATTTCCTATAACAATAGACTGCAGTAAACCTCCCAATTTGTGTCAGCATTTAAATTCATCAAAAGTACATAGTTTAAATGACAATCTACATATTTACTGCATTATTAATTATTAATCCCCCATTTGTTATTGCAACGTTTCCCTTGTGAAACACAATTATATCCATTTAACAGGATACGTGACAAGTCAACATGTTCTGATATTCAGGTCTCTACAGGCGTATTATAGACAATGTGAAGCTTTTGTTAGATAAATCATTGACAAATGTTTATTACATTTAGCATTCACTGACTGTATGTTAGTGTTTAAAATACTAAAACGTGTGTTATTATTTTATGCTAATAATTCAAACTGATCAGTGTCATAATATGAGGAACAGCGTATTATCGGCAATTCATTAATTTCATCACTATTTTTATATCTAAATATTATTTAAACAGTTATTCTCTACACCCCCGGAAAATAAGAGAATAGTTTCATAAGTTGTCGTTTCATTTGCGCCCTTTGTGTCTTTTTGAGTGATTTGTTGGATAATTTTAAGCGACATTTCCCACATTAAGGGTATATAATGTAATAGAGTTTTTGTAATATGCAGACACAGTCATATATAAAATATATTTGAAAAATAAATAGGTGAAACCATATAGTTTGGACCATACAGCTTTCAAGATGGTCCGAGAAAGGACGTAACAATAGATTACCAATCTGTGAAGATTTTAAACTTAGCATAATACAATAAACAGTTTTACAATCACGTCCTCTTTATCCGGTAAATACTGCGCACGTTCAATGTGCGAATACGTACTGTACGTTTGGCTCATTCTACACAGTAGCAAACTTATATAGTAAGAAAAGTACATTATTAATTATAATAGAAACACATTTGCAGTGTGACTCTTTATCATTTCATAACATCACATTTTTTGCGCATATCATGACTTCAGGCGAAAATAATATAATAAAGTTCAGTAAAGATACATAGTTCTCAAGGGTTGTCATATAAAATATTCGATGCCACTCAAGCCAGCACACCATGTGTAGCCACTCTAATCGCCGGACCATCTGCTGCCACTCAAGCCAGCAGACCATGTGTAGCCACTCTAATCGCCGGACCATATGCTGCCACTCAAGCCTGCAGACCATGTGTAGCCACTCTAATCGCCGGACCATCTGCTGCCACTCAAGCCAGCAGACCATGTGTAGCCACTCTAATCGCCGGACCATCTGCTGCCACTCAAGCCAGCAGACCATGTGTAGTCACTCTAATCGCCGGACCATCTGCTGCCACTCAAGCCAGCAGACCATGTGTAGCCACTCTAATCGCCGGACCATCTGCTGCCACTCAAGCCAGCAGACCATGTGTAGCCACTCTAATCGCCGGACCATCTGCTGCCACTCAAGCCAGCAGACCATGTGTAGCCACTCTAATCGCCGGACCATCTGCTGCCACTCAAGCCAGCAGACGATGTGTAGCCACTCTAATCGCCGGACCATCTGCTGCCACTCAAGCCAGCAGACCATGTGTAGCCACTCTAATCGCCGGACCATCTGCTGCCACTCAAGCCAGCAGACCATGTGTAGCCACTCTAATCGCCGGACCGTTCCGCCACAACAAGTCACGGGGTCGTCGACTGCTTATGCTTAATCCACATAAAACAGACCTTATTATTATTGGCACTAAACAACAACGAAATAGAGTCATTTCCAGTTAAACTACTTGGCACTGATACATTCGCATCAGATACTGTTCGCAATATTGGTGTTGTTGTTGTTGTTGTCTTGGATAGTGACTTCAACTTTCGCCAGCATATTTCTCAAGTTTGTAAATCCTGTTTCTATCATATTCGTGATCTCCGTCGAATTCGGCGTCACATATCTATATATACTGCTAAAACAATATCAATGGCATTAATTAGTAGCCGCCTTGACTATTGTAATTCAATACTAAATAACATTGCTAAAAGAGACTTGGCTAAACTCCAACGAGTACAAAATTGTCTGGCACGTGTGGTTCTCAGGGCGCCTCGGTTTTCACCGTCACTACCACTACTTAAACAGTTACACTGGCTTCCAGTTTCTTATCGAATTAATTTTAAGCTGTCCACTCTTACATATCATGCTCTATCTACACAACAACCACCCCACTTGGCTAGTCTCCTGCATCTTTCAAATATCCCTAGGCAGCTAAGATCATCAATTTCACAACAACTTATTGTACCTAAAACAAAACTTAACTTGGGTAAACGTGCTTTCTCTGTCGCTGCGCCTAGGGTCTGGAATGAACTCCCTATCACTTTGAAAACATCTGAAACTATTGCTATTTTCCGAAACAAACTCAAGACATATCTATTCCAAATTGCATTTCCACCATAAATGTTCAGTTGTCGTTCTGATACTGACTTTTGCGCGTCCCTGTTCACGATTATGTTTAATGATTCTGTTTTGTTGCGCCTCTGAGCTCAGGTTCCTGAGGATATAGGCGCCATAGAAGTTAATTATTATTATTATTATTATGCGCGGCCATAGCCGGGGTTGTTCGTGCCTGTTCGCCACCGCCGACACCGACCCGGCTACGATCTCGTACGAGGAAGACAGAGTCGGCCACTGTGCTAACTGCGTCACCTTTCAAGAAGCAACTCCATGAGAAAGAATCTCTAATCAAGCAGAAGGGAAAGACCGTCCAGTGCAAGGGAAAGGTCACCAGATGAGGAGTGGCCGTGCCTGATTTGGGGGGAGCCGTTTAGCAACAGTAGGTCGCGGGAGGTGTGGGTCCAATGCCAGGAATGTCATAAGTGGGCCCGCAACGAAGGCACGCTGGGGCAGACATTCTTTGTCTGTCCAAACTGCGAGTCGGACATTGACTGATGGACCTGGCATGGATCGTACACGTTCGTTCGTTTGTTCTTTTTATACCATTGCGTAATGAACGCTACGTCGATTTATTTTAGTTATATTCCTACGTTAATGATACGTTGGTGGAGCTTTCATGGGCCCTAATAAAGGTGTTGTATTGGTTCGTGAACTCAACGTTTTTTTATCAGCGTAACCACCCTTAGCGGGAGCAGGACTGTGTTGATGAGTATTGCGATACTAAAATAGCTACCATATTTTATTGTATAACAACTTAAATAAATATGCAGTTGAATATATCCCACACAGGTACACACAACAATCCTCCTCATTTGTGGGCGCAATACTAGTAACGATCGCATGTGTTTGCTTGAAACCATGACCGTCTGCGGACCGTCTTGCCCCAGGCGGGGGGGGGGGGCCGTCTTGCCTCAAGGCGGTTTTTTGGGGTACTCGTATTGTTTTTCATATATAACTATCTAGGTTGTCTGTTTATTGAAAATTGTTTTCCAATGGGTAACACATATATTTGCCTATAATATTAACATGTTATAGTTTCATGATGTAAAACTTGAACGTTGTCTTTAGTAGCCCCAGGCTACTCTATATTGTTCAGCTGAATCGACCTGGTTTTAGAAGTGTCTCACTTTTGTCTCAAGAGATTTTATTCGTTCTTCTTTATGTTCAAGTTGTGTTTTCAGTAGGTTGATTTTGTAATTTAGCTCTCGAATCTTTTTGCCAGTGTCTCTGGGAATAGTGCTTTCTTTTATTTTCTTTCGCACTGCTGCATCATTAAGTATTTCAAAGATTCCAAGCGTTAGTCCATCGTCGTCGTCGCCGGCTGACGCACTGGCACTGGTACTGCTTTGTTTTCTGGCTTTCGGCATTTTTGTTGTTCACAAGACAGTCTGACCAAGTGAATGTCTGTGCCATCTGGCTTCGATTTTTTTTATTGTCTGACGCACGGTGCACTGGCACCTGTTGTTAAGAATGTCTAGTGTTGCGTAATACATATACAAGCAGGTGCCGGTGCAGAAACAATTTTGAGGGTTCACAACTGTCTATGAGATCCTTCAAACATCACTTACACTTTTGACTGAAAGACGACTTACGCACGCCGAAGAAAACAGTCACTGACGCGTTCCCTCACAGTTCTACTACATCAAACATATATCTATCTCCACCATTATCTCTGGAAAACTCGTAGCGACCACGTTTATCCACCGACGGCCATATTGAATCTCGGATGGGATGCAGAGAAACGAGGAGCCCCAGTAACTACCCTGGCTAAACTTCGCACACGTTCAAGTTTCGTGGTATCTTAAAGAGCAATATTGTAAAAACAGGAATTGCAATAGTCAAATCGACTGCTAACAAAGGCAGTTGCAATGGTGTTTGCAACTGAAACAGCAAAATACCGACTTAAAGTCGTATTTCAAGGCGCATTTCAATTATGTGCACGATGCAGATACTGTGTTACTAAACCCAGCGGCGTTGTACGGCAGTAAGAAGTGGTTGACAAAGCTGGACGCCCTGACATGTCACCAGATGGGGCCCGGTGGCGCAGAGGTTAAAACGTCGGACTCTCAATCGAGTGAATCCTGGTTCGAATGATCTTGCTGTCGTTTCGAAGCTTGGGCAATTGTGTTCACTCCACGTTGCTCCAGTTCACTCAGCTGTATAAATGAGTACCTGGCTATAGACAAATGCGGATATGTGAACAAATAGTTTTCGAGCAGTAATTGCGGCATGGCTGAATTCTTCCCGGAGAAGTCGAATTGGTGTTGCAATGAACAGGTCTGCCAATGACTTGGATACCTCGCTATATAAGAACGTACCTTTGCCATGCGGCAGGTGTTTGAATTTGTTTATCAGATGTCATAATATATATATATATATATATATATATATATATATATATATATATAGGTACTGAAATGTAACGCCACCTAACGGTAGCTAAGTGCATTTGACTAAGCCTAAGTTCCCCAGGCAAGCAAGGGTCATGCATACCGCCCATTCCCTATCCCCGCACACCCGAAATAGACAACGCGGATTGGCGGTCGACTTACAACGGCTGCTCGCCGTACGACAGGAGGCGTGTGCTGGTCGCGTCGTATCGCCAAGTGACGAACAGATAACTGGTTCGCTATTAGCTAATTACCGAGAGAGAGACAGATGGAGGCAGGCGGAAGGTGTATTCAATAATTGACGAGCAGCGTTGGGCTGGTTGTTATATCCGAACACTTGTGCACGGCCTCGCGTGTGCCGTGTAGTTTTTAGCTGCATCGGATGTGAGCCCGCCCCAGGCCGTGTTCGCTCGATGGAGCAGTCACAAAACACGTTGGGCTGAATATATATGTATATATATACACACACACCGCCTCGATGGCTCACTGACACACGGGAGCGCAGGAGAGAGAAAGAGAGAAAGAGAGAGAAAGAGAGAGAGGCGACGACTGTGACTGTTATAAACGGAACGCATGGAGTTCAAAGTAGCGGGTAGCGTATCAACCAACGTTTCATTGGTACACGCGCGGCCGTACATTAATATGTTTTGTACTCCGCGCAACCGCTAATTAAGCTAATGTCAGTCGATTCGTGCTAATATCCGACTTACTAGTTATAAAGAGACTTCGGAATAGTGAAACTAGTACCGTCAAGAGACCTGTTGGGATTAACCCGATACGCGATCTCCGGATGTATTAGGATATAAATAAGGATTACAGAAATACCGCAGGACAAACAACAGGTTGCCGAATTACGGCTATACGTTCCTAATCTATACGTGACGTGATTGCCTTACATAAGCAAAACCAAAAGTTCGCCACAGGCAGCGACGCACTGGTAGCTTATCATAGGGCGCGTTAGGACTACCGACGGACAGACTAGAACTGAGTGCTGGACAGTGTGAAGATGGCAAAGGAATCGGCCGTGGCTCAGCGCGAGCGGCGAGTGCTCATGGTAACCGTTGGAGTGACCGTGTTGGGGACTCTGCTGATGCTCATCTCGATCGGCACAGACAACTGGGTGCTGCTGTCACTTGACGAGGCTGTCTACCGCAACGCGTCCAGGGCCTACGTCGTCTCGCAGAAGTCCGGCCTCTTCCGGATCTGTCGCAACGAGTATGACAACCGCACATTGCCCGTAGTCGAACGTGAGTATTCGAGGTGATAAATCATTGCTGTACCTCCGCGTTCATGTCATACGAAAAAAGTACCAGTGGTTTTGAAACGGTACGCACCCTGAAATTTGTTTTAACAGGGTGAAAGGCAAATTTGTTGAATCAAATTTCTAGTTGCTGGAGAGCAAACTGCACATAGTGAAATTGGTTGGCTGATGTTTAGCATTGAACCAACAGGAAAGAACACAAATGTTAGGGTAGGAAAAGACGCCCATATTAAGCAAGACACCTCATATTTATGCAGTATGAAGTCAGAAGTTAAGCACTATTGATCATAGCTGTTCTTTTAGTTTAGCACTATAATGTCTACGTCACACTAAGTTGCTATGGTGGGCGTTTTGCCTCGCGGCTGTGGCGAAACGCCCATCCGGATGTAGCAAATCGTCTATGGTAGGCATTTTGCCCCAGGCTTTGGATTACAGTTGATAAAGCAATGAGAAATCATCACTGACATATTTTAATGAATGTTTTTATTGAAATACTTGGTTATTATTGAAATATGAACAACATAGAAAATATTGACAAACTGATGACCACAATACAATTTTAAGCCATCCACAAACGATGTGAGGAATTACATTCACTTGGAGGATATTACATGTATTAAAATATTAACAAAATATAAAATACTGCTCAAAACAAACTGACAACCAAAATCTTAGGCCATACCAACACAATGTGTAACAATTAAATTCACCTGGATGTTATCACATGTGTTAAAATATGAACAAAAACAGAAAGGATTGCATAAAATAAATTGATAACCAAAATCTTAGGCCATACACAAACAACATGTAACATTACATTCATATGAACGATATCCTGTGTGTTAAAATAGCTACACGAGACCATATAAAATAACACCAAAGAACACACATGTAAGTGTGTATGTTAAAACAGTTCATGACAATAATTATAATCATATGTAACCACATGCTCTAGTCGGAATAGTCATATTCACAGTTTGGACACAGGAAATGTGGAAGTCCCTCTGTGGACTTACCATGTGCCCATTTTGGCATTGAATCCAGACTTACCTCGACTGGTTATTTCTGAAGTTGTCCCCACAAACTAAGCACGGCCATTCCTCCTCGTCGTCGCTGCTTCCAGAGGACACCTGCTGTCTGCGCCTTTTCGGGTGTGCGTTTCTGGCTTCCCCTTTCCCGTACTCTTGCCCAAACTCTTGCCCAAACTCTTGCCCAAACTCTTGCCCTTGCCCTTGTTGTGAACAGTTTCCTTCTGCTCCATCGCTTGCTTGAAGGGAGACGAAGTAAGCCACGAGACAGATTCTGGCTTCCGCGTTCCCTTCCTCGCAACGGCGAGTTTCGGTGTGGGAGAGAGCATTCGTACTAAATCATATGCGGAGCCTGTAAACAAGATGTCTGAGTGTAATGACAACAATACATGTGTGTGATGAAGACCAGTATAGAGAATGGGTTATACATATTATATTAATGATCTCATAATCACATAGTGTAGCAGACATGACTCTTGGAGAAAGTGGGACTGGCAATAATGAAGAACGATCGACATGCTATGGAGAACAATACCATGACTCGGTTCACATAGTTAGTTATCTGCAATTCGGGACGGGCCGGCGGTTGGTGGGAGTTCATCGCCTTGTCTATCTTTCTCTGTGACTCCAGTTGACGGAGGGGCAGTTGGTAGGAGTTCATCACCTTGGCTGTCTTTCTCCTGTGACTCTAGTCGACGGAGCGGCTAATGATTTTGCAGTCGCAAAATCGTTATCGGTACAGATGTTTGCATCATACGGCCACAGTCCACACATCATACGGCCACAGTCCACACATCGTACGGCCACAGTCCACACATCATACTGCCACAGTCCACACATCGTACGGCCACAGTCCACACATCATACGGCCACAGTCCACACATGTTGAAGCCGTTCACTGTTTTTTGTAAAAATGTCAGACATGTTGTAAAACGTGATTCGGCGTCCTGGATTACACACCATCCAGCTGCATTGTATGCGGTTTTGAGGGACTTGAAAATATGTCCTATCAAGGGGCTGCATTTTGTGCGTGCTGTGAGGACGAAATGTGACCATGCGGATGCCGTGTGGTCGTGCATACTCGATGGCGGCCAATGTCTTGCGGCTGTTGTGGCCGTCCATTACGATTATTCGTGGAGCCTCCTTCGGAGCATTTGTGAACTCGGAGAAATGTTCCAGCCACTTCACAAACAGGCGGCATCGGTCCAACCGTTTGGGCTCGCACAGCCGACTGACTGCGGCGGCGTTCTGTGTAATAGTGCTGCTACCATCCGCTTGCGAGGGAATATGAACTCGGGGGGAAGGTGTGCACCTGCCACACTCATGGCACATATCGTTGTGACAGTGGTCCCGCCTTCTCCACTGGTCATCTTTCCAACTTGCCTCACACCTTTGGTGGCCACAATCATACCAGGCTTCTGTACGTTGGTTATGCCGGTTTCGTCCATATTCCACACTCGGGCAGGTGTGAAGGGTGCGTCTCCAGCACTTGTACACATGAAAGAAATGTTGAACTTTATTTTTGTTGAACGCCACTGCGCGTGCCAGATTCGTTCCCTGTGGTGTTCTTATACTAAGGCTTGGGTGACGAGAAAAGAACCCACGTAACTAGTCCTTTCCTGCCATCTTGCTTTCCTTGGAGAAAGGGTGACATATACCTTCCTTTTCCACCACTTCGAACGCGAGACGTCTCACATCAATTGTTTCAATTTCTTTGGGCAATACAGGCTACTTGTGGCCTAACTGCACGACTCCTGGCTGGGACACTGCGCTGTCTCCGTGCCTACGAAGTGTATATGCAAGCACACCAAACTCCTTGTTGGCACGTATCACGGGTACACCATCCTTGCTGGCACGTATCACGGGTACACCATCCTTGCTAGCACGTATCACGGGCACACCATCCTTGCTGGCACGTATCACGGGCACACCACCCTTGCTGGCACGTATCACGGGTACACCATCCTTGCTGGCACGTATCACGGGTACACCATCCTTGCTGGCACGTATCACGGGTACACCATCCTTGCTGGCACGTATCACGGGCACACCATCCTTGCTGGCACGTATCACGGGTACACCATCCTTGCTGGCACGTATCACGGGTACACCATCCTTGCTGGCACGTATCACGGGTACACCATCCTTGCTGGCACGTATCACGGGTACACCATCCTTGCTGCACGTATCACGGGCACACCATCCTTGCTGGCACGTATCACAGGTACACCATCCTTGCTGGCACGTATCACGGGTACACCATCCTTGGTAGCTGGCAAGGCTTTGGTCAACAGCTCACTTTCATAGTTGCCCCTTTCAATCTTTCTTTGGTAAACTTGAAAACTTGTCCCTGTAAATAAAATAACAATTCTAAACTATTTGTATAAAAGAGTAATTTTAACACATGACGTACAAGGGGTACGTGGTGAGCGTTTTGTCTCATATATGATAATATCGCCCACATTTGACATGCTGCATATGCGATATATATGAACAGTATGCATTGCTATATTTTGTTCAGAAGGTCTACTTATTCTTTATTCCTTTATAAACAAAGTTACATATTGTATGGGTTACTAAAAGTATAGTGCAACACTTTAAATGCCATTTTCATACTCACGTCTTTTGTCGTCTTCTCGCGCGTTCACCCAATGACTGGCGGCACGTCCGTTTTTAATATTTAGAGGGTAGGCGTTAACCTCACAAGTTCTGGTCGGTCTAGCCGTTGTCGCAGTTTCGCCACAAATCCATTGTTTTTCCCCAACATGGTACTTGCGCCGTCAGTTCCAGTTCCCACAATCTTCTTTCCCCACGAGGGGCCAACAAAGTAATATGTGAAGAGAGTTGACATTGCCACTTCTATCACTTGGGCATCCCATCCCCCTTGGCAATATTTTTCACCCCAACAAAGTGGACTGATTGACCCTTGGTGCCAGTATCGAACATATGCCAGTTCGGCCTCGGTGTGGCTGTTGTCAGTTGAACCATCGCAGATGAGGGACACAAACTTTGCCTCGGCAACCATCTCTTTCATTTCATCCCTTTGTGCCTGAGCAATGTGATGGATAAACGTTGCACACTGCTTGTCGTTTCTGTAGGTGTTGCCAGTAGTGTAGTGGCTGCTCGTTTACGAAATCGGATATATCGGGAAAGAAGATTTAAAATTTAATTTTTCGATGCAACGTCTTACGTTTATGTATGTACGCCTAATTCAAATTGCTTGCATTTATATTGTTGCAAAACGAGTGGAAAATAGCCACTCGCCCGGGGGACAAGTGCAGGCCAAAAGTTAATCATCCCCAGGAATTTCTATTCGCCTCGGGCGAGGGGGCGAACGTTAAGTTCGATCCCTGCGGCCTGAGTGTTTACGTACAATTTGTTTCGAGCGGTCTTCTGGATTTCAACCAGTTTCAGGACAATGCATCAAGTTCGCAATGTTTCGTTAATTGATCATCCCATTTGTTTCACCATTCCTTTTTATGCCGACGGTATTTCGCGAGTCGTGTGGTTGCGAGCAAACCCACTTGCAACCGTTGAGACGTCTGCCACAAACAGCACTAGCAGGGCAACGAAAGGCGCTAGACACTGCATCACTGGTGACATTTAAAAAGGTCAGATATAAATAACTTTCGCTAGTGTCAGTCGATTTGCTTCTGTAGAAATGCTCAGTTGTGTGGAAATACTAATAATTTGAACAATGTACACTTGTGTTGGATACTATTACCTCGTTCGTTGGTGATGTTGTTGGCTAGGTCAGTTGTCACACTTAATGGATATGATTAGTCGTGTCTATTCCACGTAGATGTCAACGACAGACCATCAACGATCGACCTACTCGTCACTCGGAACACAAAACACTGTCAGTCGTGTCTATTCCACGTAGATGTCAACGACAGACAACACATCAACGATCGACCTACTCGTCACTCGGAACACAGACAATGGCTTGACCGGAGGGCGCGATTCGACCTACTCGTCACTCGGAACACAGACAATGGCTTGACCGGAGGGCGCGATTCGACCTACTCGTCACTCGGAACACAGACAATGGCTTGACCGGAGGGCGCGATTCGACCTACTCGTCACTCGGAACACAGACAATGGCTTGACCGGAGGGCGCGATTCGACCTACTCGTCACTCGGAACACAGACGATGGCTTGACCGGAGGGCGCGATTCGACCTACTCGTCACTCGGAACACAGACGATGGCTTGACCGGAGGGCGCGATTCGACCTACTCGTCACTCGGAACACAGACAATGGCTTGACCGGAGGGCGCGATTCGACAATTATCCGGTTTATGTCGTTTGCTTAAATAACGAATGTGTTTTATTGACAAACAGCGCAGCCATTCGCGGCGCCACTGGCATCCGTTGTGGACAGCGGCGACACTCCTGCTTGCTAATGGGGTCAGGCCATTATTTAATTACTATGTGTAGTTGGGCACACAATTCCACGGGAACCTGTTTGATGTCGTTTGTTATTATACGTATTGTCGTTGACCTGTGTAAATCGATTCATAAAAGCAACCATTTCGTTTTCCTGAAAATCAATATACACCAACACATCTCACATCGCAGTTCGTTGCTGTGTTCCTCAAACATATCTGCGTCTCGTTTCGAAAAAACAAAACAATTTATAAACATATTGAAAGTGTACCGGGTATCATCAACGCGGAGGCAGACAGTGGTCTGGACTCAGGATCTGTAATATGTTCACACACATCTATAATATGTTCACATACTGGCACCCTCCCATTCGCTACTCAACAACGGCGCGCACACAACTGACTTTGATCTATCTCACACATATGGTTGTTTGAAAACAAACTCACGACGTCACGCGTTCAGCTGTTCACATTCAGCGTGTGTCATTTGTAGCTTCACAAAATATGCAGCAAGAACTGCCTCACAATTCACAGCCCACGAGCAATCATCACAAAAATTACTAAATATATAACCAAAAACTGCAGCACCATAATATTACCTATTTTCTAAACGAACGCAAATATTACAGACCGATATTAAGTGTGTTACGCCTTAAGCAGGCCCTAGCCGTTATTCTTTAAGTCGCGACTGACGAGCGCCTCGTTTCCGATCGTTAGTCATAACACAAAAAACGGAACCGTGATTTCTGCAGTTCTGAATATAAAACAAGCGCAGTGCGTTTTGCAGTACATGTCAAACTATATAATAATTATTCACAATTGATTATATATTTCGTTCTGGCAATGTTGGACTAGTTGCTATTGCATTATGTCGTCTGTTACAATCCTTCTAAGACCTAGGATATATGGTTCAGCCGGGCTCACATTTCATAACACCAATTAAAATCAACAACGTAATGAACTGTCCAAATCCAAGCACATCACCGGGGGTGGAATGTGTTAACAGTAATTTTTTCTGAAATCGTCCCAGGAATCCTCAGCTCATTGCAGACGCTCGAACCCCCTTTACAAACCCTGATGACGGCTTGAAAACCGATTCTTTGGTGTTTCTAGATGAAATAGTACAATAAAAATATTATAATTTGAAAACAATTGACAATGAATACGCCATGGTATAACTATTCAAACATCTGGTCACGCGTCGTTACCACGAAAGAGAAGTGACACATTTGCTTGTGTGCCATGCATAATATATACTTTGCAGTCAGTGAATGTGTCCACGCTTTCAGCAGGAGAAAACAAGCCTTTTAGTACACAGCGCAGTAAGCACGACGCCATTTTTATTACGCACGACCTACACAGAATTGGCAGTGAGCAAAGTAAAAAATATTAATTAACACAGTAACCGTAATAATGAACTTACTGTACTAGTCTATGGACGCACGCTCAGACGATAAATAAATTAATAACTCGGTTGTGAAGACTTCCCGGAAATGTCAAAAAAAACACTGCACAAGGTTTGATAAGCTTAGCGAATGTTTAGACAACGCCAGAGCATCGATGGGCATAAAGCTGGCGGGCGGCGACAAACGGTCAGCTCCCACGTCTCTCGTGTTTATTAACGCAAAATACACACTCAGCCAGAATGCTAAATATCGTGAAATGTCATAACACTACATGGTTTTACCATTACTAATTTAAGTTATCCCGATCGATCAGAACTTGGGAGTTTCTACTGGCAGAAGTCATTTCACGGAAAAATAACTACATCAGTGTATGTTGTATATACATCGCCAACATGATATACTATTATATCGTCTACAACACCAATAACTATGAATATGGGTGATTTATATATCACGGTATTGTGCGCAGCAGTTAGTAAATAACTGACTTTTAAAATCGAAGGTTGCCGAAATTACTGAATAAAGCATGCTACTTTTAAAATGTGTGCCACTGCAAGTCTACGTTGAAGCCGTACGTCTACCACATATGATACACCTGTGATACACCTGTGCTAGGCCGTAGGGCGTCGGGTAGTCGGGCAGTCGGGCAGCAGCAGCTGTCTCCATGGATGGCGACGCGCCCACGTCAATATACTAGGCGTACGCTTGGGGGAACACCCTGTGATAACAAATTGTGTCATTCTTCTGTTATACACACAGTCCACGCGAACACCGTGAATACCTTCCCGCGAACAACCATTTTAGAGATGCTATATACGCCACGACAAATTGCAGTAACGTCCAATAATGATCGGGTATTGTTCAATGTTGCAGGGGAATACTGCAAAATGTTTAAGTTCTTCCCATCTGACAAAAACATAGAGAAGGACCCGGAAGTGGACGAACACATCATCAGTAAGTACAATGCGTCAACGTCTACACATTTGAATGTACGTACGACCGTTTTTTGTTGTTGCTTGGACGTTACCAAGGTAGGTGACACGATCTACATCTGCAAGGGCCTTGTCGTTCAGTAGAAGTGGCCCCAAGCCCAGCCAGTGTATCTTAGCCAGATCTTACTTCATTCAATTTAACTAACACGGCAAACCACAATTTGTGATGGGTGGCCGAGCTTGACGCTGGCCAAGTCCATCGGAAGCGACAGATAAGCTGTGTTCCACTGGCACGTATTTTACGCTACACAGGTTTGCGTTGAGTGATAATAAACATAGCCCACACCAGCTGACGTCTCGTCCGAGCTGGTCAGACAGTAACAGGCGGACGGTCGCATAAAGTCCACCGATCCCGAATCTAAGCAACCAAAGAGTGATTGTTTGACGTCATATACAGAAGTTGCGTAAATCGTCCGACGGGTAGAAATGCAGAACATAGCGGTCCGAAGACACCTGTTGTAAATGACGCTTTCTCATCGGGTACGTTAGCGTTTAGCCGAAACAGCAAATATAGTCAGTCAAACAACACGCGGCAGATTGACGCTTATATTGTTAGTTATATTAGACGAAAGCTAAAATTGACGCATCGCTTACAGTTATGACTAAGACATGTTGCCTCGAGTCCGCGAAATGGCGCACACGAAAACATGGATGTCAAGATAGTCGTTCGGGGAATGATATCTCTCAAAGACCCAATATGTCATTAACGAAAACACTTAAATGTGTTTTCGTTTTTATATGTCACCATGTTATCTTAATAACTGTCTGATGACCACACAGTGACTCATGTTTGGGGCAGGAGATGATATACCGACTGTTACCTAGCAACTCACAACTCAGTCCACCCCTCGTCTGACGTCATTGACGGCGCCGTGAACTGCTGCGAGCACAAACATAAATTTCCGGGATTGAAATTTGATCAATGTACATATACGCGCCCTCTAATCCCAACTGGGATTTCCTTTACAAGACCCTCATAGCCTACCGCTCGTTGAGCTCTGCTGAGACGGTTGATAATGCTGTGGTCCGAGACATAGCGACAGACAATAGTAAAATCAATTGTTTCAATCGATCGGCACGAGTTCGTCAATGCACGCATTAATCCCGGTTAATATTCCACAGCAACAGTTGAACTATAATGTCACGAATAGCTTGCCACTTTTAAGATGAATTGGTATGGACGCAAATGACGAACGAGCCTATCAGCATTTCAGCGCTTCAGCAACCGACTGGCCAATTGTACATCATTTTGGATTCGGTTTGAATTCGGAAACAAATTAACGAAAACATTTTTATTTGTATGTGTGGGTGTTTTCGAGCAATAAACAAATACGGTCAAGCCACTAAGCTAGGCTACTTTCTATCAATTTCAAACGATTTTCTAGTAAAAAGGATCGCTCTCATTACACTAGGTGTTTGGATATGGGCAGCCATCACGAAGCCAAGAGGATGGTGTCATTAAACTGGACAAGGACGTCATTTTCACGTGTGCGTCGTTAAGCTACATGGACAAATGGGTGTTTTGTTTTGCTGTTCAACATTAATGATTGACCTGGAAACTGTACGTTTACTACTCATCTTCTGGCGCAACTGTTGCGTGGCGATGCGACCAAAACAGTTTATCAAAGCACTTCTTTGTCCGTCACTTGGTTGGCGGTAGCGACCTCGAAACCTGAACATGGCGTACATTGTTCACCAAACCCACCCATGTGGTTGACGGTAGCACTGCGTACTAGTGAATATTGCTCAGAAACGTTCCCATGCCCATATAGCTTTGGAAATATTGTCCATATATAAAACCGGGAATGGGATGTGGACGATTGAATATCGTCCAATCACCAGTGGCGTATTTAGGGTCTAGGAACGGGGCAAAAGGGGCAAAGCTTAGTCACACATTAGTTTTACTGTACATTAGAGAGTTTCAGCAGGAAGCTGGCGTTGAGCCGGACACGTGGAAACAATGGAAGGGGGGAGTTAGCGAAGAGACTCGATGCCCTTCGAGTGGAGGGTAGAAGGAGGAGAGGAAGTGACTGAGATGGGAGGTATGAGTAAAGAGAGATTTGAAGGGAGTGGGAGGGGAATGGAGAAAGAGAACGAGGGATGGGGGAGTGGAAACGGGATCAGTGATGGGAGAAGGAAGGAAAACAATGGACGAGCGGTATCGGTGCCAGCTTCACCCCGGACTTCAGGGATATAGAGGAAAGCAACACCATATAGTGAAGAATCAGGTTATTCGAGGTAATTCAACAATTCTTATCCCAAATCCAAAGGCCTCCTAAACACGCCACTGCGAGTCCCGTCTACACGTCCTAGGTTGTCCAGTCGCCAGTTAAGGTCGCCCATGCTGCACGCGCCCACCTGTTTGTCGTTAATAAAGCACTACTAATATTAAAACAGGTATCGATTTCGCCTCGAGGTATTATTGGAAGGCCCGACAGCCGAACGTCGCTTGCCATATGTTAGCCGTGTAGATAGCGGCAAAAATAATCAGGACGCTAAAATTATGAATGCTCGTATGGCGTAGCGATGCGTGGCGACCGTTTTGTGAAATTGTAAACCGTTTGGCCGGTTGTCATGTAAATTGTAAACCATTTGGCCGGTCGTCATGTAAATTGTAAACCATTTGGTCAGTCGTCATGTAAATTGTAAACCATTTGGCCGGTCGTCATGTAAATTGTAAACCACTTGGTCGGTCGTCATGTAAAGTGTAAACCATTTTGTCGATCGTCATGTAAATTGTAAACCATTTGGCCCGTCGTCATGTAAATTGTAGTCCATTTGGTCGGTCGTCATGTAAATTGTAAACCATTTGGCCGGTCGTCATGTAAATTGTAAACCACTTGGTCGGTCGTTATGTAAATTGTAAACCATTTTGTCGGTCGTCATGTAAATTGTAAACCATTTGGTCGGTCGTCATGTAAATTGTAAACCATTTGGTCGGTCGTCATGTAAATTGTAAACCATTCAGTCGGTAGTCATGTAGGGTGGTAATGATTGAGCAGTGTCGGAGGAGCAATATGGCAAATTACGTCAAAGAAAATCGGCCAAAATACTTCTATGGCAACTAAGCAACAGGGCTCATTCTAAATTGCATTAAAATGTACATTTTATTATTAAGAATTAATGTAGAATTGCATATGATGTTAAATAAGATTTAAAAAATTGCATTTTTTTAAACCATAAAAATCACTTCGATCTCCACATTTGGCTTCAGACGGCTATCACGAGAAATCTCAAATTCTGACTTATCACTCAGTTGATCAGCCGGGGTCACATTTGGTAATCTTGCATATGTTATATATGTATACATATTTATACATGTTTAACTTTATGCTATTTACATGGATGCGAATAATATATACATGTAAGTCGTTGACATGTGTATTATATATGTAACACAGCTGTACGTGTTGCTAAGAATAAACTCCATAGCATAAGGTACTACAACTGACGTCAGATGATATCAGACATTGTCGTTCTCGCTGCAGATTACCGTCGGTCACAGACGGCGTTCGCTGTGATCGCCCTCGTTCTAATGTTGCTCTCCCACACATTCGCCATTTACGCGATCCGTGAGCCGCGCTACATGTTCAAGAGACTGGCCGCCATGATGCATCTTATGACAGGTACGTGTTCATGCCACCCTCACGACCACAGACCACAGACCACATTTAGAAATAAAGAGTTCTTAGGAATGTGATAATTGCGCTTGATGAGTAATTTTTTTCAAAACACTTTCACATCGGATACGTTAGACAAGTTAATGTTTAGATATTTCATTTGATAGCAATAGACAGACGCTGACCGCTCGTCTTGCGATCGCTCGCGTATCACTACACTGATTATTCTGCAGAACGTACCAACATTTCAAAATCAGTCACCGGGCTGGGTCGAAATTGAGGGGTATCAGCTTTGGGTGAGTTTATCTGAATGAAAAAACTAATTTTCACGAATGTCACACATGTGTGTTACTAGAGAAAACACGTACTGTGAAATCTTAAAGAAAATCGTATGGCAAATTTTCCAGGAATCCAAAGAAACGTTATAACGGTGTCCTTTGTGAAAATCGAGTGTAGTATGATCCCTTATTGTCCACCAGGGGGCGGAGTACAACACAATATTGTGTGTGTGTGTGTGTGTGTGTTTGTGTTTGTGTGTGTGTGTGTGTGTGTGTGTGTGTGTGTGTGTGTGTGTGTGTGTGTGTGTGTGTGTGTGTGTGTGTGTGTGTGTGTGTGTGTGTGTGTGTGTGTGTGTGTGTGTGTGTGTGTGTGTGTGTGTGTGTGTGTGTGTGTGTGTGTGTGTGTGTGTGTGTGTGTGTGTGTGTGTTTGTGTTTAGAACAACCACCCTACTTGGCTAGTCTCCTGCGTCCTCCTGCAAATATCCATAGGCAGTTCAGATCATCCATTTCACACCAACTTATTGTTCCTAAAACAAAACATAACTTGGGCAAACGTGCTTTCCCTGTCGATGCGCCTAGGGTATATCACTTATATCTGAAACTATACCTACCTTCCGAAAAATCTCAAAACATATTTATTCCAAATTGCATTTGCATCATAAATCTTCGGTTGTCCCTCGTTCTGATAATGACTTTTGCGCTTCCCTGTTCACGATTATGTTTAATGATTCTGTTTTGTTGCGCCTCTGAGCTCAGGTTCCTGAGGGTATAGGCGCCATAGAAGTTAATTATTATTATTATTATTATTGCCATACCTTTTAACAAGTATTACAACTATCTGAAATACTTTTAACAGCATTGTGCCCTTCACGGGTCAGTATCGTGTGAAGATGGAACTGTTCGTTACGACGCACCGACAGTGTCATAACCTGCCAAAACTAGGACGTCGACTCGGAGAGCGGACACGAGTCGAATCGCATTGAAAAACGCGGCCGATCTAATCCTAGAAGAAAAACATACGCTACCTGGATCTCGTGGAATATCACGAATGAAGTTCTGACGCTGACAAGAAATTACAGCAACGTTGCACTGTCAGTTATGGGAGATTACTCAAATTGTTGACATATTATTCAATGTGATCGCTGGGAGTTACGCTGTTTAGGAAACACTCGCAACATCTAAAGAAACGATTACTCAACAATTACTTCGTAATAACATCACCAGAAGTATGTCGAATCTAGCATTACCGGGACACGACTAAACCCGCACTATCTTATTTCTGACACGATCACGCTTCCGGCTACGTACATAGGCAGCTGTGGACGTGACGAGAGAGGACTGACTTGCAGAGGCGTGTGCTATTCTGGCCACGCAGCTGCCACGCGCGCTAGGTACGACCACGTATGCTGGATGGACCATTACTTGCAACATACAACCGTAGATGTCAAAACTTGCGCCGTTCAACGGCCAACGGCGACCCCGTCCGAGCGGTCAGTAATATGTTCGCTCGCGCACACATGGATGTGTTTAGTGGACTGCTCGGGTCATCGACATACGCGGGCTGCCTTCGGTCACTGCAGTGTGTGAGTGTGTGTGCGTTCGTGCGTGTGTGTGGTGGTGGTGATGCGTGCGTGCATGCGTGTTTATGTGTGTGCTTATGCGTGCGTGTGTGCGTGCGTATTTATGCGTGCGTGCGTGCATGCGTGTGTATGTGTGACTGTGCGACTGAGTGCGAGCGTACGTTAATGAATATTTGAGAGCGTTGGTGCGTGCATACTTGTACATACGTGTACATACACTTGTACATACGTGTACCTACACTTGGTAGAATGTTAACATTTTAGTACATACGACGACAACATTGCACCTGGTAAACAGCAAAAAGTTCGTCGAATTAGTTTTCCACACAGCACACATAGTATGCCTACCTCACGCGGTGGACTGGCACACTTGCTGTACCAATAGTACGTCTAGTTTCGCCGTCTGTTTACTGTATTATGTCAATACTTCTAATTGTGCCCGTTGCTGTTGGTTCTCTCAGCGGGCGCCGTCTTCATCAGCGGCGAAGTCTTCATTCAGTCTGTCGAGTACGAGGAAGATTACCTGCGGGCGAGGTACCCTCGGGGCGCGTCCCACCAATACGGCTACTCCTTCGCCTTCGCCGTCATCACTGTCGTCATCTACATAGCCGCCGGCATCGTCTTCTTCATCTACGGTCGCAAGCGCAAGGGTGATAAAGCCGTCACTGAGGAAGAGGCGCTCGAAAACGAACCCGTCATCATCGGACGCACGTGAGGTCGGACCACGTGATTGTCACGTGAACGGCACCACGCGGACCCGCAGCGCCCCTTGCGTCTAGAAAAGTCTAGGGACACTTTATTTACTGATCACCTGAGCCTATTACTAAATTACGGATTGCAATCTTGTGTGTTGTGAATACTGCAATTCCTTACTATATGGTTTGCACATTATAGCAGAGCTAACGTTACGACTTCAGACTAATTCGTAACTTTCGTTGCACTAACACATTATAGCAGAGCTAACGTTACGACTTCAGACTAATTCGTAACTTACGTTGCACTAACACATTATAGCAGAGCTAACGTTACGACTTCAGACTAATTCGTAACTTTCGTTGCACTAACACATTTTCAGTAATAGTTATTTTAGATGAATCAATAATTAATTTGATTAATCAACTGATTCCCGTATGAAACACACTTCTGACAATATGGCGGACATGAATGGAAGGAAGTTACGACCATAAGTAGGCGCTGCTGTCGTCGATGACGTGCCGAACATGACAACGACTGTACAGAAAAAAATGGAGACAATGTTTTATACCGTTAGACGTGTGTGTTACCGTTCTGAGTGCAAGTTTTAATGCGTTGGGAACTGCTAGGGCCAAGACGGCCGTGTATTTTAAGTTAAACAGATTGCATCATCACATCTTTGACAAGACCCACGTTTTAGAATGGGGATGCGACTGAGGTTAAAAACATATTATGTAGGGTAGGGTGGTGCAATGTCTTAAGGGGAAAGCGTACGCGGGAAAGAATCCTTTCAGTAAATATCGTACAATGTGCTTTCTGTAAAAAGTTGCAGCCAGTTTAGCAGAGGTTCCAATGGTGGGGTAAGTAGCCCACCCGCGGGGAAAAAGCCCCCTCTATGCGTTTGCAATATTATAATTTCCTTATTTGAATAATCTTTTTTATATATCGCCCACCACGGATACAATTATGCTACTACTATAATCGCATCGC
This sequence comes from Lamellibrachia columna, assembly GCA_963662155.1. Taxonomy (NCBI): domain Eukaryota; kingdom Metazoa; phylum Annelida; class Polychaeta; order Sabellida; family Siboglinidae; genus Lamellibrachia; species Lamellibrachia columna. The sequence continues at coordinate 28,466,855 of OY759266.1, read as the reverse complement.
ATTGTAAACGTTTACTTCCTTTTTCTCAGTTTCCCGCGGTTATTGTACATTGTCCCGCTTTGGTAAGGACGATTCTTATCATTATAAACCTCCAATTTTAACGTGAATAGCCGCGTGCTTTGTTTCTGCTGCAACCAAATTGTAATCAGATGGACATAGTGATATGCAACTCAATCTGGCTATCTCGAAATCCTTATGGCTAGATGGAGGGTGGTAGCGATTTCTTGCATAGGGGCGTCTTGCCCCACCTTACCCTATATATGAGTGATGCATTGCTTGAATTACAGGCACATACAGTCATATACCGTAATCATCGGACTGACTATGCCTGTAATCCCCAGGTTCACTTTTATACCACTGTCTCTAGTGATGGATGTGTCATGTTTATTAACGGTGCGCGCCCGCTTAAGACCCACCAGCTGCCTATGAAAAAGCACCAAGCATGATACGAAAAGCATCGAACTGTCAGTTTTAATCATTCAGAAATGTAATCAACTGAAATGCCATCAAATAAGCAGTTCCGTTGACACCGGTGAGTGACGTCGAGGTACGCAGAATATTATATTGAAAGCCCGGCTCCCGTACTCATAATAAATTGCAAATTTTATGTATTTTCGACAACAACGCGGTTCTGTAAATAAATAATACCAAGCCTGATTCCGCAAAATCATGAAGTAACGTGAATTCTGAAAAATTCTGGACGTTCTTACCAATAAACACAATAAGCATGTAACTATAGTTTCCAAGAAAAAAATATTAAAAGTCGTGTTTTTCACGTAAATATCTTTGCAAGGTTAAGATTTTTGTAAGATTTTAATGCTCTGAAACGCCTTGGTTTCTCTTTGAAATAATACACAATTTAAAATAGTTAAAAGGGAGATGTTTGCCAGTGCTGATCTATCACGCATTGTTCTTTTTATCTGGGAATATGGGAGCCGGGACTGTGACTAAATATTTTTAATAAATATAATGCTTTTCTTTGTCGTGATATTTTTACATTAAGTTATTTTTTTAAAGAATTGGTTTGTTGTCTTTGTGCGTATTTATCAAAGTCATCGACGAGACTTGAACTAGTATTACTCCTGGAGTTGTTTGTTTATTGACACGTGATTGGTGTGGCCTTAATTTGTATATGGAATTACTTCCAGTACTTGGTATTAATAAATACATTTTACAGTAGTTCAACATGCAAAATGCATGTCAGTCATCTATGTCAGGCATATATCTACAGCATGTGAACGAAATGACCCTAACCATGCACGCACATATGCACAGATGTTCTGAACGGATTAAACAAATGAGCACCAGTCAAGTAAATAAACTGTTTAATATTAATAATAGTGGGTGTATATATGGAGTGAGCAGTCAAACGACGGATCTTGTCCCGAGTCAGTTGTGCTTTCTCTGGTGACTGCGCATTGACGTCCACAGATCAGTCATAGGTGGTCGCAGGTCCCTGCGGAGGTTCACCATTCTTCCGATGTGTTCTCCGGTCTTTGATTATTTGTAGTTGTTTCTGATCGAAGTCCTGTAGACCGGTGTGGCAAGTGTGACGCCAGAGAGGGCGATTTGTTGCCATGTTTTCCCACGTGTTAAGAGGGATGGAGAACAACTTCAGCGTTGATTTTATTATGTCTTTGTATCTTTTTCTTTGGCTGCCTCTTGTTCGGCAACCGGTTTTCAGTTGGCAATACAACAGCGCTTTGGGTGTGCGGTCATCAGTCATACGGACCATGTGACCGAACCACCGGAGTTGTGCTCGTTTAATGTGGAACTCGATTCCACATGTTCAGCATTTGTCTAGTACTTCAGTGGTTGGCACCATACCTTGCCATTTATTGCCTGCTACTTTCGTAGGCAGCGCATGTGAAACTGCTCTAGTTATCTGATATGTCGTTGGTATGGGGTCCATGCCTCACATCCATAGAGCCATGTTATAAGTACGACGGCGCAATACTCTTTGATTTTCGTGCTCAGGCACATGCCACGTTCATTCCAGAGGCGCTTGGTTAGTCTGCCGAAAGAAACACTTGCCTTTCCAAGACGGGCAGAGATGTCATCACCAATCTTTGCATTTTCGGACAACGTACTTCGCAGATAGGTGATTTTATTTACGACATTCAAGGGACTTTGTCAATAGTAATATTTGGTGGTACATGGTTGGTGCCAGACTTTGGTTTGAACATAACTTCCGTTTTCTTTAGACTGATTGTGAGTTCAAATCGATGGGTTGCTCTAGCAAAAGAATCGGTGATTCTCTTTATGTCGTTGATTGAGTGTGCAATGAGTGCACAGTCATCAGCAAACAGCAGGTCTCGGACAACTAGTTATGTAACCTTGGTCTTGGCTTTCAGGCGCTGTATAGTGAATATGTTTCCGTTGGTGCGAAATCGGATGTAAACGCCAAGATCGTTATCGCGGAAAGCATCTTGGAGCATGATGGAAAATATAATTGAGAACAGCATTGGCGCCATCACGCAACCCTGGTTGGTGCCATTTGATAAAATAAACTGCTGCCCTTAAAGAAGGCTGCGCTGTCGCCCTAGCAGGATACGGACGTCACTGTGAACTCCATGTCAATGACAAAACGACCTTCACACTAGGGCCGCCAGACGTGTAGGGTCGTGACTAAGAACTCCCAGCGGCATCCTCCGCCTGTCCCCGTATGTGATAGAGGAAGAAAGGAGCGAGAGAAAGGAAGGTACTGATTCTGTACCTGCGCTTGAAAGTTTAAGGTGCAGTAGATTTGCGCAGATCTATCCCACACAGTTGGTCTAGCCCCCCTTTATCTAGTGGCTCAGTTTGGTTGAGACGACTAGAGGGGAGATCGACTGCGGGCAGTGGCCAGCCGTGTTCTGTAAACATCCATGCCGCCCTGCTATTGCTCTGCCACGCATGTGAGTCATGCAATTTAATGGGGTAGACGTCCCCAGTGCAACGAACCCGTAGTTTAGCCAGCCAGCCGAGGCTGTCCAGGGATGGGCCGCCGCGGGTTTTACGCGGCTACTTGGAACCATGTGTGCGAGTTGGATGGTTTGGGTGGACAAATGCTGCAAGCCGCCCAACAAGGGTGCAGCTGCCTGACACAGCTACTACCATTCCTCCCCACCCCAACGCCAACACATTGTGTGTGTGTGCGCGCGTGTGTGCGTGGCCATCGACAATAAAACATCTACAACCAGTGTTATCATACAGCGTTCCTGGTGCATAGTTAATTAATGGAATAGTTTCGACGATGTGGTATCAAACGACGACGACAGGTGAAATGTGAGCCTATTCTATACACCTTCATAGGAAGTAAGTGACTTAGTAGAAATGACCTAAAATGGTGTCATGGCCAAACATAACAATTGTATTTCTGAAATGGTACTTAGTACCATTTAAACCATTAAAAGCAAGATAATAAATTTTTAATGTCCAAAGAAAAATCGCATAAAAACGAAAAAGGTATGTACATTTTATTCTATACTTGGCTTTACTGTAAAAAATCTCTGTCTATAAAATTGAACAAGAAAGACCACTGTGAGAGGGATGTTGTTAAAGGAGATGAACGACTTCAAGTATCTTGGCAGCTTCATCTCGGCAGACAGCAACATTAAAAAAGAAATCGTCAAATATTCCTTCCATCAAATCAAACCTTCAACGAACTCACCAACGTTTCGAAATCCACTCCTCTCCACAACAAGATGGAATTGAAAATGTATAGATCCAACATCCGATCAGTACCACTGTATAGTTGCGCTTCAGAAACATGGGCGACCATCAAGAAGATAGCGGGCCGACTCAGAGGTCTTGAGGGACGATGTCATAGGCGAATCCTCAGAATGTTTTGGGAACAGTGAGTGACAAGGGAATCTCCGAACGTACCAACATCAGTACCAACAACATCGTCGATGAGGTGAAGCAGAGAAGATGGAGATGGCTTTGTTATGTATTCTTCATGGACAGAAACAGTCTTCCACATCCGCTTTGAAATGGTCACCACCTGGAAAAAAGAGAAGAGACAGAAGACTGGGCAGCTGGAGAAGGACTGTGGAAGAAGAGATGACGCTGACTGGGAAGACCAGGAATGAACTCAGCTGGCTCGCGCCAGACCGCGCTGGCTGGAGGAGACTTGTTGGCGCCTCATGTTCCCGTGGGAGCAAAGAGGACTGAGTGCCGTCTCTAAAATGAACCGCTGTGTGTTTGTATAAAAAGCCTTCGTTGGCACTACTACAACAAGCCCAGAACCGCAGACGTTCAGGCCATTCACTCAAGAATGAGTTTAAAAGTACCGCACGCATCAACGTCATGACGGGTGGTACGGCTGTTTACACGCGCACGCACGCACGCACGCACGCACGCACGCACGCACGCACGCACGCACGCACGCACGCACGCACGCACGCACGCACGCACGCACGCACGCACGCACGCACGCACGCACGCACGCACGCACGCAAACACGCACGCACACACACACACACACACACACACACACACACACACACACACACACACACACACACACACACATACACACACCCAACGACGTCCTGTCTTTGGGTAGAGCACATAGTTTTCATATTCTACCTGCCAGCTCCGTGGTCGACCAACACCGTCCACATAGCCCATCCTAAGTCATCGGTTAAATCATGTACAATCAACACGCACCCCCCCAACTCATTACCTCAACACGTCATTCACCAAGTATTCAGCAATTCACAATTTCGATCAAAAAGGCATGTTTTTCAATTATTTGTGGTGAGGTCTCTAATGGACCCTTTTAGTGATAAAAATAGTACGCTGTGACAGTGATAGCCTACCGATACAACTATGTATATAAATAGGGCCCAGCTGTTACGTAACTGGAAAACGATTTTCGATGACGGCGCTTGGTGCCCGCGATGCAGGTGGCCCACGAGAGAACAGCTGGTGCACGAGGCGGACAGTAAAATATGGCTTAAAGCCAGTTCGCATACAGTTTGCTACTAGCTCCTGTAGCACACAGCCGCTCTTAGTGGTTGGTAGCTAATGACGTTCACATACATGGTTAATACACGTTTCTAGAAGCTAATTATTTCCATCCGATGCAAGTATTCCTAGGAAGCTATTTTATATTTGGATTATTGTGCTCAATAGATGATTGAATTTATTGGTGTTAAATTATGTATCGTGTGAAATTAATAGAGGCATAATATTATGAAAGTGTTTTAAAACATATTGGATGAATATTGGACATATTTATTTGATCAATTATTGTGTTTCGGACTAGTTATTTAGTCGTCATGTCGCTGTTTGAAACGAATAAGGAAAAACAACGATAAATAACTGTTTACATCGTGAGAAACCACCAGTGACTAGCAGCAGTCATTTGGCAGACATCGGCTGTGTAGCTTGTAGTGTTTTCTCGCTCCTAGCAGCTAGCGTCAATGCTACTAGCAGCGAACTGTATGTGAACACATCTCTCGACCAAGTGAGAAGCGTGGCGGAGGTGTGGCCGTACTCTATAAATGCGGATAGACCATTAAGACCTTGGATTCTACACGGAATGGCATGTTCACACATTTCGAATATATGGACTGTACGGTCATTTCCAATGAGGTGAATATAAGATTGTGCATTGTGTACCGTCCGCCTCCCTCTAAGCGGAACGGCTTTAAGAACAATGTGTTTTTCGACGAGTGAAGTTTGTACTTGGACCGCCTTGCTGTTATAACTAACGATGTAATCATAACAGGTGACCTCAACTTCCACCTCGACAACATTAACGATGCAGATACGGTGCGCTTCACTGGCACGTTGGAAGCTCACGGATTGGTACAACACGTGGTGGGACCCACACACAAGAAGGGCCATACTTTGGACGTTGTCATTAGTTCCTTGTTGATTGGTATGCCAACAGTTTCTGAGCCATGTCTTGGAGACACAAAGGGTAACCCTTCCGGCGACCATCTGGATGTGTGTTTTAGAATTAACTTAACGAAGCCAGACAGCGTTTGCCAGCCGGTCACTTTCAGGAAGCTTCGGGACATTTGTATTCCCGAATTTATCAAGGACTTAACGCCAATTTTGAACGACACTGATAGGCCGCTAAATGAACTTGTACACATCCCACGCCTATAATACGGGAATCGAAGCAGTTATCGACCAACAAACTCCCGTCCAAAGAAAGTCGATAACACTGAGACCAAACGAGCAATGGTACTCAGACGAACTGAGACACCCCAAACACGCGCGCAGGCGAGCAGAGAAAGTATGGCGGCGAACCAAACTTACCGTTCATCGACAGCTGTTCAGGGACCAATGCAACGCAGTCAACAAACTGATGATCAGTGCCAAGAAAACATTCTTTTCTGCAAAAATCAGAGACTGCGGCAAAGATCAGAAACAATTGTTCAAATTAACGAGTCGTTTGAGGGGTAACAAGGGATGATCTTACCAATCCATAAATCGGCCGATCAGTTAGCGAATATTTTCTGTGACTTTTACATTGACAAAGTCGCTACCATCCGACGAAACACCAACATCGGCAAACCAAGTGACATCCACGAAACAGCATTAGCCGATGACGTCATGTTTATCCCGCTTCAAAGGTTTCTGCCAGCCACCCATGACGAGGTGAAGCGAATAATCACAAATTCGCCCAACAAGTCATGTGACTTAGACCAAATCCCTACGCGACTTCTGAGGCAATGTCTGGATCATCTCGTGCCGTTTTCTACCACATCCGAAATATTGGCAAAGTCAGGCAATACATCACAAATGACGCCTGTAAGATTCTAGTCCAGGCACTGGTAACATCTCACCTGGACTATGGAAACGCGCTACTGCAAGGTTTGCCTCAGGTGCTAATTGAACGATTGCAGCGTATACAGAACTGCGCTGCTCGCCTAATCACCGGGTCACGCAAGAGCGAACACACAACGCCTGTGTTACGTGAGCTACATTGTCTTCCGGTGAAATACCGGCTCGGCTTTAAGGTTAACACCTTCACGTATAAAGTGCTCAACGTATTGGCACCGGCATACATGAGTGACATTGTGCAGAAACATCAACCAACGCCTAGTTTAAGATCAACGGTGAAGTCACTTCTCGTCGTACCTGTGCTACTGACTGCAACTTATGGCGAACGTTGTTTCAGCCGACACGCGGCCGTACTGTGGAACGACTTGCCTGAGAACATTAAACAACTGAACACTCTCAATTCTTTCAAGAGACATTTAAAAACACGTCTCTTTAAACTGCATTTTAGTTTTATTTAATTGATGCAGTTTTATGTAAATTATGTATTTTATAGTTTTATTTAATTTATGCAGTTTCATATAAAGCGCCTGAGAGCATTTTATCTTAATTGGATTCGGGCGCTATATAAATTCCGATATAATAAATAATAATAGAACTTTGTATGTGATTTCGTGTTTGCAAGAGCATTTGTTTACTCGCTACTGCTTTTACTGACGAACTGTAGGAGAATGGGACTTTAAGGACATATCCAAGTTAAGGATCCCTCATCAATTAATTTAGCCATTCGATATATACACTACATCAACATCAACTTAGTCTACGCTTGTAAAGATGGTAATCATAGTAGTAACATTTTAATAACAGCGCTTAACATTTGGATTCAGACGTAAAATACCGAATTTACGCGCAGTGTCAGTAACCATTCTGAAGAAATAGACCCGCCACCTAGTGAGTAAGGAAATCCTGTGGGAAAAGCAAAACTCGTACGTGACAATTGAATTAACATTTGATGTGCAGATTTTTCACATCTTTATTTCGTTTGGTACCAATGTTACTTTTTGTCAGGAAATGTCTCAATTTCAATTACATACAGTTGTTAATAGTATTTTAATTGAAAATTTGACTAGAAATATAACGTTCGTTTTTGTTTTTAAAACTATGCTACATTATTCAAGTGTACTGTTGCAATAACGTAACAAGTCGGAAACAACAATGACTTTGCCCAGCCAACCAATCGTTTATACCACATCGCAAGCCGTCCATTTTTTTTTTATTAAGTTGTGGTAGCGGTTATATGTCGAGTGGAGCCACTTTGAAAGAGTGTGGTATATGCATAGACTCTATGGGGGATATGCAAATAAAACAGTGTCGCCACCTGGAGCTTCTGAAGAGAACCGATTTGTCGGGAAACATCAATATAACCAGGTATGTGAAATGGTCGTCGGTCGATTCCTGAAGTGCAACGACAAAACGGTACGTATGTGGCTGTCTCCATATGTTGGATCGGTCTGATCAAAGTCACTCAATAGGTTGGATCGGTCTGATCAAAGTCACTCAATAGGTTGGATCGGTCTGATCAAAGTCACTCAATAGGTTGGATCGGTCTGATCAAAGTCACTCAATAGGTCATATAATCTGACAATTGTTTTCCCGACGCAGTAACTTTCACATTTTGCGTGCACAAACAGCGTGTTGCCTAATGACTTTTTACTCGAAGACAGCCCCTCCAAATAGTCTTGCCCTGGTTTTCTTAAATGTATTGATGAATTTTGGAAAACGTGAAACATTTTCGCGTTAAGATCCATTAAAAGAAGGCTTTTGTGAAACCTCTAGTAATATTCTCGCTTAATAATTATTGTTGTTTCTATTCCACTTTTCTTCAAACGGAACCAAACCAAACATAATCTAGAAAACGATTGTTCTCAGTGTCACCAATGTTTAATAGCATGTAATATGCTATGCATGCTAGCATGACAACATCCAATAATAAATAAACGAATAAACGCCTGGGTGACAACATGTAAGGCGCGCGGTTCGCTAGATGGCAGCACTCGAGAATAACAATTACTGGTAAACTTATCATCACGAACATAATTATAGTGCAAAAACAGGTATACATGGAAATTATGGTGCTCAAACTGTGACACATACACACGCTCGCTGCTGTTGATGTAGAAATAATAAATAATAAAGTCATTAAATGATAAATAAAACAATTATTCTCGATAAGTAGAAGATGGAGCGTTATGATGGAGCACAGTAGTAGAGCTGAATCACTATCGAATTGCAATATTGCGCAATTCACCGACGAGGCAATGTTGATATATCGTCAGATTATCACAGATAAATGCCGATAACGACTAGCAAAGCATAACATGCACCGACATACACCAAACTGTATCAATGGAATTCCGGTGTACAACACTGGTGCCCTAGACCATATTGTGACTACGGACAGGACGTTACGCAGCACTGGAAAGGGAGCATTGCACAAGTATATCTACCGTATCAAATTGGACAGCAGCTGTTGCCGGTATTTATTACGTATAACATCAACTATTGGATCGTTATGAAATAAATGTTAAAATAATATAACGAATGCATATTTTGTCACTCAACAAGTTACACTAGCTTTCAAAGAATTATGTTAAGGCTTAGCGCAATTCCGATATTTAAGGCTGTTTTGTTGTTATGATTTCCTACAGTTCTTACTTAGTCTACATTGACACAACGTACACTGGGCACGCATCGTTTTTGGTGCCACCTGTTTCATTACAACGGACTCATACGTAACGGTCAAATACAGACGACATTGTGCTACGAACAATCAACACACGGCTATATGTACACAATCAACACACGGCTGTATGTACACAATCAACACACGGCTGTATGTACACAATCAACACACGGCTGTATGTACACAATCAACACACGGCTGTATGTACACAATCAACACACGGCTGTATGTACACAATCAACACACGGCTGTATGTACACAATCAACACACGGTTGTATGTACACAATCAACACACGGCTGTATGTACACAATCAACACACGGCTGTATGTACACAATCAACACACGGCTGTATGTACACAATCAACACACGGCTGTATGTACACAATCAACACATGGCTGTATGTACACAATCAACACACGACTGTATGTACACAATCAACACATGGCTGTATGTACACAATCAACACATGGCTGTATGTACACAATCAACACATGGCTGTATGTACACAATCAACACATGGCTGTATGTACACAATCAACACACGGCTGTATGTACACAATCAACACATGGCTGTATGTACACAATCAACACATGGCTGTATGTACACAATCAACACATGGCTGTATGTACACAATCAACACATGACTGTATGTACACAATCAACACATGGCTGTATGTACACAATCAACACATGGCTGTATGTACACAATCAACACATGGCTGTATGTACACAATCAACACACGGCTGTATGTACACAATCAACACATGGCTGTATGTACACAATCAACACATGGCTGTATGTACACAATCAACACATGGCTGTATGTACACAATCAACACATGGCTGTATGTACACAATAAACACATGGCTGTATGTACACAATCAACACACGGCTGTATGTACACAATCAACACATGGCTGTATGTACACAATCAACACATGGCTGTATGTACACAATCGGAGAAACTCACTGAAGAGCATAGTTTGCTATATAAAGATCATATCGTATAGCATATCAAATATACACGTGGGTGGAACTTTTGTACACAACTGACATTGACGAATGAACAGTATTGGACGTCCTTTGATTGGTTTTGAAGTAATTAAAGTTTGGCTCCATCATGACACATTGCCACGAGTTTATTCATACAAAAAAACTGAGTGTCGCATGTCTGTCGCTCTCTGTCACCCAGGATTGTCCAACTGGGAGGTCACCGAGACACTTGCTACTTCCATCCTCGCCAGCAGTAACATTACTGCAACCCCTGGCTTATAGCATACACAACCCCTGGCTTATAGCATACACAACCCCTGGCTTATAGCATACACAACCCCTGGCTTATAGCATACACAACCCCTGGCTTATAGCATACACAACCCCTGGCTTATAGCATACACAACCCCTGGCTTATAGCATACACAACCCCTGGCTTATAGCATACACAACCCCTGGCTTATAGCATACACAACCCCTGGCTTATAGCATACACAACCCCATGGCTTATAGCATACACAACCCCTGGCTTATAGCATACACAACCCCTGGCTTATAGCATACACAACCCCTGGCTTGTAGCATACACAACCCCTGGCTTATAGCATACACAACCCCTGGCTTATAGCATACACAACCCCTGGCTTGTAGCATACACAACCCCTGGCTTGTAGCATACACAACCCCTGGCTTATAGCATACACAACCCCTGGCTTATAGCATACACAACCCCTGGCTTATAGCATACACAACCCCTGGCTTATAGCATACACAACCCCTGGCTTATAGCATACACAACCCCTGGCTTGTAGCATACACAACCCCTGGCTTATAGCATACACAACCCCTGGCTTGTAGCATACACAACCCCTGGCTTATAGCATACACAACCCCTGGCTTATAGCATACACAACCCCTGGCTTATAGCATACACAACCCCTGGCTTGTAGCATACACAACCCCTGGCTTATAGCATACACAACCCCTGGCTTATAGCATACACAACCCCTGGCTTATAGCATACACAACCCCTGGCTTATAGCATACACAACCCCTGGCTTATAGCATACACAACCCCTGGCTTATAGCATACACAACCCCTGGCTTGTAGCATACACAACCCCTGGCTTGTAGCATACACAACCCCTGGCTTGTAGCATACACAACCCCTGGCTTATAGCATACACAACCCCTGGCTTATAGCATACACAACCCCTGGCTTATAGCATACACAACCCCTGGCTTATAGCATACACAACCCCTGGCTTGTAGCATACACAACCCCTGGCTTGTAGCATACACAACCCCTGGCTTGTAGCATACACAACCCCTGGCTTGTAGCATACACAACCCCTGGCTTATAGCATACACAACCCCTGGCTTATAGCATACACAACCCCTGGCTTATAGCATACACAACCCCTGGCTTATAGCATACACAACCCCTGGCTTATAGCATACACAACCCCTGGCTTATAGCATACACAACCCCTGGCTTATAGCATGCACAACCCCTGGCTTGTAGCATACACAACCCCTGGCTTGTAGCATACACAACCCCTGGCTTGTAGCATACACAACCCCTGGCTTGTAGCATACACAACCCCTGGCTTATAGCATACACAACCCCTGGCTTATAGCATACACAACCCCTGGCTTATAGCATACACAACCCCTGGCTTATAGTATACACAATCTACGGAAGTTGTACTTCTTCCCACTGACTGTCTTCGTCGACGTGTTTCTACGAACCCGACGGTTGAGACGTTCCCGAGCCCAAGCTTTAAGGAGCGTTTCCATGAAATGCCTATCATTACCGTCCGACCATCAACGACGGATCCACAACCAATTAAAGTTAAGTTCCTTTATGCAGGCCTCTAAATTCCAGCGAGCAGTCCTATTGGTTAACACAGCAACTGAAATATCAGCGTTTCAAAAGGTTAATCTGCCAGGGGTACAGGTGTAGTCAGAAGCTACTGGCGTTACATTTGGTGATGAGCCGTCAAGCTCACAGCGTACGATGTTCGATCAAGCAGGTTGTTCTGCGAACAAGTTAAGAAGAAACGTTGATGGGAAAGAAACACGTTGATGGAATTCATATTCTAGACAACAATACACTTGTGGACGTCTGTTCATTAAACCTCGGCGCCTAGACACTTGTTCTGTCTGGAAGAGGCGGCGGCACTGGTCGGGCGGATAAGGGTAAACTGTGATGCAACAAGGGGTTGCGCTGTCTCGGCGGCGGCGGGGGCGGTGACAGTGGGGGGAAGTCGTCGTCACTCTCGTCCATGTCCTCGCCCGCCGGTGTCGCCCCCCTGCGGCCGTCCTCCGCACCACTGTGACTCGCGCGGTCGGAAGAACACTCGTTCATGAAGACGGCAGAGTCAGCACTGCTGTTCTCAGAGTCACGATGCTGGGTCTGTCGTGTACGCTCTGGCTGTGGCGTTTGTTGTGTTTGTTGTGTTTGTTGTGTCTGCTCTTGTTGTTGTGTTTTGTGTTGTTGTGTTTGTTGTTGTCGCTTTCGCTGTGCTATCGGTGGAGGACTTCCTGCGAAGAAAAAAGTCACCTTACTAAGCAATATCAGCGCATGAATGCAACTTAATCCCATACGAATGAATACAAATCAACGACGAGTTTCATACGAAAGACAAGGAAACTGCATATTAGCAACTACTTTTGTATTGTTGTTATTCTAATAATGATGATAATGATGATGATGATGATGATGTAGCAGTAACAATGAAAGCTACGATAGTATTTATGAAACACCATATGTCAGCGATGCCATCAAATGCTAAACAGTTTGTTTTAGTGCAAGCGACTGAGGCCCGCCTGGTCGTTGGTTGTGGGGAGGGAACAAGGCCGGCGCCAATAGGGTTGTGAAGGCTGGATAGATGCTGTTAGTTTGTCTACCCATCAACTTTCCCAGCACACACATTTATCATGCCGGTCCTCGGGGGTGGGGGTGGGGGGGGTTCGAACGAACCTCCCTTTCTGAGAGAACTTTGTGTGTAACTGTAAACATTTTCAGATACCATTCCAGAAATCGGCTGATTGTATACGCTTTTTCAAAACCCGAGGACGGGCTTGTTTAAACATGTTTTATAATATAAACACGAACATTATCATGAACACTTTAAGTCAGCAACACTTAATATTTATATAGTTTTCATTTAATTTACATTTCAGTACGTTTACTGCGTTCTGCCACTCCTTGTAATAGCCACAGCTTTAACGCTGACGCTGTGAATAGATATGATTCAACATTCACACGACACCCTGTAGGTAATAGCCACAGCTTTAACGCTGACGCTGTGAATAGATATGATTCAACATTCACACGACACCCTGTAGGTAATAGCCACAGCTTTAACGCTGACGCTGTGAATAGATATGATTCAACATTCATACGACACCATGTAGGTAATAGCCACAGCTTTAACGCTGACGCTGTGAATATATATGATTCAGCATTCATACGACACCCTGTAGGTAATAGCCACAGCTTTAACGCTGACGCTGTGAATATATATGATTCAGCATTCATACGACACCCTGTAGGTAATAGCCACAGCTTTAACGCTGACGCTGTGAATATATATGATTCAACATTCACACGACACCCTGTAGGTAATAGCCACAGCTTTAACGCTGACGCTGTGAATATATATGATTCAGCATTCATACGACACCCTGTAGGTAATTCGACTTTAACTCGACCGGCTGCTGCGAGTTAGCAGCCTCCGATGACGTCACATTGCCGCGAGCGATGACTCACGAGGTGAGTGCGCACATCTGTTTTGCAGTTTACGATAAATAGCCGCTTGATGATTTAGTAAGTGGGCGATAACTGGTTGACTGCCACTCGTAGTCACGGCCCGTACCAGGAACACAGGAGTCACATTGCAAATCATAACTGTCAAACAAGCGTGTAGTCAGATTAGTTCGAATTGCCGAATGAATGTTGTAATGTTGAGTTCCCTGCAATACTTAAGGATTATTGTAGAGCAATTATTGTTGAATGCATATTTGCACGCAATCCTTCATATCGTGAGTATTACCATTGGGAGACGACGTCGATACAGCGACTTCCATCTCGTCCGACGTGTCCGAGTCTACGCGCAACAAATCTAAGTAGGGGTCAACTGAAAACAAACACACCAGTCATTGTCGGCTTTCTCGGAAGCTTAAATCTAAGTGTGCAAACCGACCGCAAACCGACCTAAAGTCTACTGAATACTGGTATTAAGCAACTTCTGCAAGGCACTTTCGGTTTTGTTTGCGGAAATAACAATAAAATCTCCGTATGTGGCATTTATCGATGGAGCTTAAAGCTGCTTGCTCAAATGGTTCAGCCGATCGGGAATCCGGTTCACTTATGTATAGATGTGTAGTGTGTGACTAGCTTAAGTAATGTGCGAAGTCTGTTTAATAAAAAATGTATATTTTTTTGAAATCATCGAAAGAATTGACTTTAGTCGTTAGATCTGGTAAGGATCAAAATAGTGGATATCCAAAATGGTAAACACTGTGTTGGTCAATGCTGATCATGGGCGT
Organism: Lamellibrachia columna; assembly: GCA_963662155.1. Taxonomy (NCBI): domain Eukaryota; kingdom Metazoa; phylum Annelida; class Polychaeta; order Sabellida; family Siboglinidae; genus Lamellibrachia; species Lamellibrachia columna. The sequence goes on along the minus strand of OY759266.1, from coordinate 28,451,833 downwards.
GACTTCTCGCCGATCACATGACAAAGTTACGAAATTTCACAAAGGAAGAAAATCGTGATTTTTCAGCATTTCGATTTTCACTTCAGTTAATGCTTGATCATGCATTAACTAATTTAATAGTTTGTCTGATGATTTCACAAAAACTACATAAACAAACGAGCTAGCGTGTTGCAGTGGATACTAGGTAGGTTTGTTTTTTTGCTAAATCAATTTGAAATGAGGCTAGCCAAAAATCTATTTGATTAAGCACCTTTAACCTCATCGATTGGGTTCTACGGCAGTTTTGTAAGAGGCGGCTATGATGACTACTTCTGCAGACTTTGCAGAAGCTGTCCAAACTAACGCTCGAAATCAAGACAACGAAATATGATAACTTTTGGTTATATATTGCATTCATTCTAAAAGTAACTCTTACAGAAAAAAGTGAACAGACTCTTGAGACCCATCACTTCGTTGACGACCTCACTGCTCACTACCTTATCTCGTGCGGAAAAAGTACATGCTCACTGACCTTGTTTTTGGATCCTCAGTCTGTCCATCTCAGCCTCCAGGTCGGAAGCCGTCGTCTGTCGCGACAGGCCCATCTTCACGGCATCGCTCACTTCCTTGACGATCTCACTGCCGTATCTCGTGCGGAACAAGTACATGCCCACTTTACTGCCGCATTGCCTGCAGCAGACGCAGCAGTAGAACCAACACTCACCCCGAGTACAAGGAAATAGACAGTGCTCAATTAAAATGAAGAAAGAAGAAACAATGTGAAGAATGAAACATTTTAATGATGGGGAAATTACGAACGTGTTTATGTCGACGACGACGACGACGACGACGGCGACGGCGACGGCGACGGCGACGGCGACGGCGACGACGACGACGAAAACGGTGGCGATTATAATGAATATAACGCTAACTACACTAACTAAAACGACGACTATGACTCCGTCACATTAACTATAATAAAGACAAAAACAAAGACGAAGACTCCATCACTTTTACTACAATGACTAAGACGACGACGAAGACTGCATCTCGAAACACAACAGCGTTGCTGGCAGTGGTGCAAACGATGACGCTAACGGCAACAATTACATGTCACCAATGACAGTAACGGCGTGACATGTCACTTATGATAGTGCCGGCGTGACGTGCCACTACTTACACGCTCGCGTCCAGCGTCACCAGATCATCGCCCGTCATCTCCTCGCTTTTGAACTTGCGGATGTGGGCGATCGGCCACTGGATGTAGGCCATCTGCTGACCGACCTGGGGACAGATCATTACTTTACTTCCGGGTTAATGTCATACGAATGAAGTGCCGGCGATTTTGAGACGATGCCCCTTTTAGCAATTTCTGCTGCCTGGAAAATTATCGTTGAACAGAGATGTAGCTATATTTGAGGACTACAATAATGATGTGCTGTGCCCAAATTAAAATGTGCATGTGCGCGTGTCAGTAATGGAAGGACCCTGGTGGACAGAACCAGGTTTGCTTAGGCGACAATTTACGGGCAGTATATTCCATGTTAATTTTTTTTGAAAACAAAATTGTAGGATTTGACGACACCGCTACTGAAGATCAGTGACAAGACGCTTAAAGTGTACAGTTTTTTTTTTGGAGGGGGGAAGTAAAATTAATACCGAATCATATTGCTGTGCACATAGTTGAATTGATTGACTGACTTAGCACCGGTTTCAATGGGAAACAATAGTGTACTGTGCCCACCTTCCGTAGCACGACGTCGGCGCCGCGTATGTTCATGACGTACTCTCCCGACAGTCCGTTACGGGCAGAGGCCTCCGTCGGCTCGACCAGCACCGCATACCCGCCCTGCGACTCTCGGCTCTCTGGAGACACACGGCAACATGATGTAGGTGGACGATATTTAGATCATCGGCTGTATTAGTAAATACCGTCATTTATATAATGTTATGAAAATATTAATAACAATATTTTTTTCACTTAAGAAATATTAGTGAAATATCAGTGTAGATTGGATATCAGAAAGTACTCATTCACACAGAGGACAACAAATGGAACAAATTATCTACCATTTGTGTAAATGTAAGCAGGGTGAATATGTTTAAAAACAAAATTGACAAATATCTCAGAAGGGCGGGTTACACATGGATGAAATATTATTGGACTTTCGATAAGCCACTGGCTTCCTTGTCCACTTACCATCTGGGTTTTTCCCTTCTTATTAAATCTTGTTAAAGGAAATTTTACTGAAGAGGGCAGTGTTAGTGGTGATCGTGATGACGTACATGACGTACTGTTGTTGTCGCGACAATGGACTGACTGGTGGACATCATTATAACCATAGCAACAGTAGCAGCAACCATAGCAACCAGTACTGACAACGAACGACAAATACTTGCAACGAACAACAACAGCAAACAAGAACAAACAACAACCAACACCAACAACAACAACCACGGACAACAACAACCACCGACAACAACAACCACGGACAACAACCACCGACAACAACAACCACGGACAACAACCACGGACAACAACAACCACGGACAACAACCACCGACAACAACAACCACGGACAACAACCACGGACAACAACCACGGACAACAACCACCGACGACAACAACCGACAACAACAACCACGGACAACAACAACCACGGACAACAACAACCACGGACAACAACAACTACCGACAACAACAACAACAACCACCGACAAAAACAACCACCGACAACAACAACAACAACAACAACCACGGACAACAACAACCACTGACAACAATAACCACCGACAACAACAACCACCGACAACAACAACCACCGACAACAACAACAACAACCACCGACAAAAACAACCACCGACAACAACAACCACCGACAACAACAACAACAACAACAACCACGGACAACAACAACCACGGACAACAACAACCACCGACAACAATAACCACGGACAACAACAACGTTAAAGGTCAACGACAACACGAAAACATAGTGCGAGATATGTGCTCCTGAAAGTAGTGTTCGTGTTTCATATCACCCCAATGCGCTCTCTTGATGCGTCAGCGCATCGCGGTACACGTTGTTTACACTACGAGACAATATAAACAAAGTTCCCGACGCAGCTGTCTGCCAGCAGACGACATTTAGTCGCATGATGCCACCTTTCCTGCGCAAACAAGTTATATGCGTAGCATTACTTGGAAGTGGTTATGATTGCGGGCAGCTTAATGTGCTAGCGAGAAATTGACTTGTTTCATAGAATGACCCATCATAATTACGATGCGTCTTTGGAATGGAACGACGAGTTGAGAACGGATGGCATAATCACACCCAATAGTGATTTGGGGCATAATGTCAATGTATCGCAGTAGATCATTTAATGTTTTCATTGCCTAAAAGGTTTCAACGCAAGTGAAAGGCGTTCGTGGTGTTTTATTGCGCTGTAGTTTCTTGTTAGCTGGCTGTTTAGTTACATTGTACGAACGATAATGGCCGTTTTACGACATTTCATCGTTGAAGTAGCAGCACAGCGAGATTGGACGAGTGAAAAGATTAGAACGAAAATAAACAATTACGCAGTGCGATCCGGAATTTATGCTATCCTCACGGAAATGTTTCGAAGGAAAGATGCAACGATTGACAGTCCACGTGGCGGGTTTGTGTAAGGGGATACAAGGGAAGGGAAATAAAAAATAAAAGAACAAGGGAAATAAAAGAAATGAATGAGTGAATAAGCGAGTCAGCGAGAGCGCGGGCGGACGCAGGACAGACATTAAGTAAGTTTTTATCTTAACACTATGAGACACATTCTCGAGCATAAATACGAAGTATAAATAGACAGCCAAAAGGTAGTCGTTCTACGTGAACTTAGGGTTTCTATTAAGACCCCATTTGAGGCCCTCCTGTAGATTTTCCAAAGCGTACCGCAGCACCCAGAGCAATTACGGTAGCATGGTGTCACAAATTACGGTAGCATGGTGTCACAAATTACGGTAGCATGGTGTCACAAATTACGGTAACATGGTGTCACAAATTACGGTAGCATGGTGTCACAAATTACGGTAGCATGGTGTCACAAATTACGGTAGCATGGTGTCACAAATTACGGTAGCATGGTGTCACAAATTACGGTAGCATGGTGTCACAAATTACGGTAGCATGGTGTCACAAATGCCCCAAAGACGTATACTTCGTCATCGACTGAGACTTACGCCTCAGGCAGAACGAAACAAATATCAAACACGCACATACACTCAATACGCTTGCAACCAAAAACCAAAGGATTGGTGTTTCACGTGTGGCTGCTAGGCGAGTGAACTGCGAGCTGTGTGACGTCACGGACCCACGCGAACCCACGTGGGCTGATAAGGTAAAACAAACACATGCGGGGATAGACGTCAACGAACGACGCTGTGACTAACGCTGTACTAACTGGCACAGAAACGTCTCAAAGAATCGAGACTGGTCGTGATACCCGCGAAACCCACCCCCCTGCTATTTATAAACGTCTCAAAGAATCTGCCTGAAATCATGTTGTGTGATGTATGAGTAACACTCTTTTTCCCTTTTCTATACCAACTCATGTGCCTTTTTGGGTCACTCTCCACATATCCCTATTCCTCTCCCAACTATCGCCAGCCCATTCCATACACCGTCCATCCGCCGAACTGCCCATACCAACTCATCCATCCTTGTACTACGTATCAATCTAACCACCAATCCATCCAAACATTAATCCATCCATCCATCCTCAATCAATCAATCAATCAATCAATCAATCAATCAATCAATCAATCAATCAATCAATCAATCATTCACCCATCCATCCATACATCAATAAATAAATAAATAAATAAATAAATAAATAAATCAATCAATCAATCAATCAATCAATCAATCAATCAATCAATCAATCAATCAATCAATCAATCAATCAATCAATCATAAATCCATCAACCCTTCATCAATCCATTAATTCATCCATCCATCCATCCATCCATCCATCCATCCATCCATCCATCCATCCATCCATCCATCCATCCATCCATCCATCCATCCATCCATCCATCCATACGCATGTCCACCCACCACCACTTTCATCGTCCACTCAGCTGCCCACCCTTCCTCCCGGGCTACTCACCCCGCCGTGCGTACACGGGCGGTGGCCGCGGACTTCTGTTGGCGAGGCCTCCCGCCTGCAGCCGCCTCTGTGGGTCGGGGCTGGGCGTGCAGAGACGGCCACACCGAGCGAGGTACGGCGAGCCGCCGAGACAAGGCGAACCGCCCCGGCCGTTCATACAGCGGCCGTCGACGCTGCCTCGGGTCGCCAGCGCCGGCCTCGTCTTCTCCGACAGCATCTTGATGGCCGCTACCCACTCCTATGGCAACACGGACGGGTCGTCAAAGACACAGTGACCAATGTGCATATACATCTACATTTGTATATAGATCAACATATATACATCAACATAAATAAATAATATGTTTTTAAACATCACGACATTGTTATTGTTGTTGTTAATATTATTACTACTATTATTATTGTTATTATATTATTATATTATTATTATCATTATTATTCTGACAACAACAATGATGATGACTGCGATAGTGCCCGTTATGAAAATTTATGGTTGATGCTTACTGTGACAACGACGCAACAATTTCTTTGACACATCAACCGTAACAGCCAAACATTCACGGACTCTACCTTCATCTCGAGATCGGTGTTGGCTCCGAGCACGAACGGACACTGCCCCGACCGAGCGACAATGAAGGCGTTGGAGAATCGTCGCGACTCTCGGTACTCCTCCACTGACGTCACACTGCAGGCACGGGAGAAATGGAGAAAGAGATGAATTACAGAGATATTGAGAGGGAGAGAGACAGGGAGAGAGACAGAGAAAGAGGGTGAGAGGGAGAGAGGGAGAGAGAGAGAGAGAGAGAGAGAAAGTGAGAGAGAGAGGGGGAGAGAGAGGGGAGAGGGAGGGAGGGAGGGAGGGAAGGAGGGAGGGAGAGCGGGGGAGAGAGGGAGACAGACAGACAGACAGACAAACAGACAAACAGACAGATAATGTGTGTCTGTGTGTGTGTGAGTGAGTGAGTGCGTGCGTGCGAGTGTATCTGTCTGTGAGTATGCGTTTGCGTGCGTGATTGTGTGCGTATGTGCATGTGTGCATGTGTTCGTGTATGCGAGCGTGCGTGCGTGGATGCGTGCGTAGTTAGGCTGGTGCTTAGACACAACATAATTATAGCACGAAAGCAGACGGAGGAAGTTGCTTTTTGGTGTATTCCGACAGGAGCTTGAGCGTCACAGAAAACCATACAGCGATATTGGTTTATTGGTTTTCCCATCCGATTTCTTATTGCAAACGTCTCAACAAACCTGCGCAGATCGACGACATACGTCCCACTCTGTCGTCTCCGACTCTCCCGCCAGTCGCCCTCGCAGTCGTGGATCTGACAGCGCCAGAGGCGGACAACAGGAACAACAACAACGTTCACCATCCGGCCACATGCAATAAATGATAATGGCCGCGATTGAACATTAGAATAAATGATAATGGCCGCGATCGAACATTAGAATGTGTTTATATAAGAAAGCGAACGTTGGTTGAGTGTGTTACAACGACATAGCATATTATGCGTTTAAATTATTACACATGATATTATTATATCAAAACGCAATGTGATGAGTGAAATTGCGAGCGTGTTTGTGCATTAGTGCGTCTGTATGATGGAGCGCACGTGTGAGCGCGTGTCCCTGATTCAGTTTTTTAATTCACAGTGGTGTTGATTTGTAATGATAAGCGAGTGACGAGGAGTGGTCTACCTCCAACTGCGCGCGCCCCCCGTTCTCCACCGTCGCGTCGACTAGCACGAAATACCGCTTCTGCCACGCCTGAAAACAGACATATATCGTGATAGAACTTTTATTACTACAAGGTAATGAGAAGATCATCTGGTAGAAATAAAAAATTTACAAGCCTGAATGGCGAATACAAAACAGAGAAACGTGTACGGATAATTCCGTTGAAATACAAAGTATGAATCTCTGCGGAAATAAATCAAAAGAACAAATTTTGGAGTAAATTGTAATTGCATACATTAATAATGTTCTATGACATTACTTGATGAAATGTGTATACTTCATATAATATATAATGATTGTTATGGTAGGTCGGTCGTGTGGACACAATCTTGCTTACATTGCTGTTAAAACAAGGCGTCGTCTTTAAATGTTTTCCCGACCATGGTTTCTGATTTACCGACATATAACTGAAATCTACGCACGCTCAGGTTTATCGGCACAAAACAAAAGACATGTTCTGCGCGAAGCAATGCTTCAAGCAATGCTTCAAGCAATGCTTCAGGCCGACCCGTGGGAAATGTCGGGATGTGCAGATGGTAAACCTGCCTTTGACGGACTCCGAAAGACACACTCGACAAACTGGAGTCCCAAAGGGATCATCATTTATTACAACAACAAACTACTAGTCTACTACACACGAACGAGAATTATGTGGGCGGCAATACAATATAATACAATACAATACAATACAATACAATACAATACAATACAATACAATACAATACAATACAATACAATACAATACAATATAATACAATACAATATAAGCCATTGCAACATACAACGTTTTATTTGTAACAAGCAAAATATCATCATTCAGTTTTTTGGGCGTGGAGGACGACAAGAAAAAAAAGCCTAAAAAATATGCATTGTTCGAAATGTCGGGGGGGGGGGTGCAGGATGATGATAAATAAAGCCAGCTATCGAATCAGGTCAATAACCAATCTGTACAAAACAGTAGAAACTCGTGGACTAGATGCGTGATTGGCTAAGAGAATGGGAATTGGAACTCTCGTTTAACCTCTACACATATTCCCCTCTTTAAAGAATCTTCTTAGCCGGAAAATAAATAAATAAATAAATATATATATATATATATATATATATATATATATATATATATATATATATATATATATATATATATATATATATATAATATATATATATATATATATATATATATATATATATATATATATATATATATATATATATATATATATATATATATATATATATATATATATATATATATATATATATATATTATTATATATATATATATATATATATATATATATATATATATATATATATATATATATATATATATATATATATATATATATATATACTTTGTGATACAGTCGAGCATAAACACATTCATTGGCGAACCACCCGAGCAATTACTACATGTAAACAACTTTACGGAAGGGGGGTAGTGTGAGAGAGAAAGCCGTTCAAGGGGTAACTAAATATTTAGACAAAACGACCGACATTCTATCAGTGTGCTCACAGCGTAACCGTGGGAAAACCCAGATTACGAATGTATTGAACGACAATAGGTATTTACTACTTTCAGATGTAATTGGTCTCATGTCTAAGATATATATATATATATATATATATATATATATATATATATATATATATATATATATATATATATATATATATATATATATATATATATATATATATATATATATTCGATGCTATATATATATATTAGACATGAGACCAGTAGTAAAACCTATTGTCATTCAGTATATATATATATATATATATTATTATATATATATATATATATATATATATATATATATATATATATATATATATATATATATATATATACTTCACTTTTAGTGTAGGTTACCCCAATTTCATAGAACTGCGCATGCGCTTATCGGTCGCGCTGGCTAACATTTAACAAGATTTAACAAGATTGCCATCCAAGGCAAAGGCCCAGATGGCAAGTGGACAAGGAAGCCATTGGCTTTTCGAGAGTCCAATTTTTTTAATTCGCCCTCGTGAAATATGTGTCAAACTTTTTAAAGCATATTCACGGTGCTAGCAGTTACACAATCTGTAGATAATTTGTTCCATTCGTTGACTGTCGTCTGTGAGAACGAGTACTTCCTGATATCCATTCTACACTGATCCTTTATTAACTTGTCAGCTCTCGGTCAACCGGAGAAATGACCGGAATCTCCCACTTTTAGAACACATTCTGAGTAAACCATTAGCATGATACTCTTGACTTTAGTTGCACGTGGTTAGTTTTTATTATCTCCTTTAGGAACATTCTCCCAAAACCAATTTTTTTTTGCTTTAAAAAGGCACTGCCCACCAGCCGTTTACCCTTGTCCTTTTGAATGGTCCCAACCACCCAACCATCTTTTCTTGAGTAGTACCTCCAGTGTCCAATTAGTATAACATGCTCGTTACACATTTTACTTGGTTCGGTTTGCTATAGTATGACCAAAAGTGCGCACCACAAACCGTCTTTACACTCGCACCACAGACCGTCTTTACACTCGCACCACAGACCGTCTTTACACTCTACTTCACTATTTACATGTGCAGAAGATCAGAGCTAAACCAAGATTCAGATCTGTTGTTATCAATGAATGACGTTCGTTGCATAACAACCGAGAACCATCTAAGATTTGAGCAAGGTTTATTCATTCTTAATTCAGTGATAGAGTCACTGCAATCTGTAAATACACTTTTCTAGACGTGTAACGACCTGAGTAAGTGGGCCTACATCCATCGAGTGCACTTTCTTCTTCTTCATATTTTATGCTTCTAAATTAGCAATATTGAGCATCAGGCAATATTCACAGAACTCTGGTATAAACTAGGTTTATTTGTACAGACAGTTCTGACAGCACTATGAGGGTCTACGTGAAGTAATCGTGATTTTAGTTCCTGAAACACTGGAAGTAATTTACCAGGATCAGATTCGGGGAGACACGGGGCTAACGCTGTTCATTTCCAATGTGTTCCATTAAAACTGGCCATCATTGATATCGCTGTTGTATAATTGAAAGTACAGCGTGCCGCAGTAGAGTTCTACATGTGGAATTGTGTTTACTGAAACTGCGAATTACTCTTCCATTCAACTAAGTCCAGTTGTGAACTGTAACACTTAAGCGTTTCCTGTTAGACATTACTCGAGTTCATAATTAACGTCACGTCCATTCCTACATTATGCTACGACACACGGGCGTGCTAACGTTCGCGTTTCGTAAAACAAATACGAATTCAAACGTCAATTATGCGAATTAATTTTTTATTATTGTGCTAATGGATTTTCTAATTTTGTTAATGTATTTGCAGTTGTGCACTACGAATATCACCACTAGCTTCGGCTAACTCTGTGACTTCATACGTAGTAACAGCAGTCCTAGGTTCATTTTGAAATCAAGCTCGACTTGTTTCTTACTTCGTGTGCATATGCATGAGCAACTACACAACAATTTCCATAAAGCAAATAGAACTAACTATGATTGGCTTACGATCGAATTGTTACTTGAGAGAGTGAATTTGCCAACCAAACTAGCACAGACCGAGGTGAGTAGTTCAGACTTGTTTCCGTGCCCCCGGCCAAGGCAGTCAATACCCGAGCCTAATGGCGCATGTACATACAGCTGTAGCGTGTTACGATACTTAATAGTTAACTACCTGTATGACTCAGACGATGGTGTGCTCTCCCCAATTCTCCTACAGATAGGCTTCGCGCACCTTTGCGTGGCCGCGAGCTCCGACGATGTGGTCTGCCGCCAGCGCGCCCTGCAGGTGGAGAGTGCCGACTATGAAGCGGACAGACCAGGTGAGCCCCCGCGGTATGTTCTGTTTGACCCGGGACGCCTGGTACAAGACTGGTAGACTTACAATGTTTACCACTTCAGTCGTTTACCCCTACCACTCAACGTATGAGTAATAAGGTGGAAACGTGTATTTCGGTGAGAAAGCAAAAATACATCTTAGGTGCTTTCTTCTTTGTACCATTTTTTTGGCATGACAGCTATTTATCTAATCTTTACCATCATCTTTCGTCACATCCTTGGCCTCGTGCAGCATCCGTCACATCCTTGGCCTCGTGCAGCATCCGTCACATCCTTGGCCTCGTGCTGCATCCGTCACATCCTTGGCCTCGTGCAGCATCCGTCACATCCTTGGCCTCGTGCAGCATCCGCAACATCACGTGTTTTGTTTCATAGTCGCCCACTCAAATCCATTAACGTACGATATACAGCCAAAGGCAGTTCCTGCAATACGCACGCACGCACGCACGCACGCACGCACGCACGCACGCACGCACGCACGCACGCACGCACGCACGCACGCACGCACGCACGCACGCACGCACGCACGCACGCACGCACGCACGCACTTAACATTAGAAGTGCTATGTCTTTTGCTAGATTGGTTATTTGTTATATGTAGCTATGCTGTTTGTTTCTTTATTTACCTATTACCTATTTACGTATTACAAAAGAAATCATCGTGCAACATTCATGGCGTCTGTACATTTCCTCTGTAGGACCTATATATATATATATATATATATATATATATATATATATATATATATATATATATATATATATATATATATATATATATATATATATATATATATATATATATATATATATATATATATATATATATATATTGATCAATAATATCCTTACATTTTCCTGTGCTAGTTTTTTGGTACAACAGTCGCGCAAAAAAACATTCACTGTAATGGTTCTTTTTCAAATGTCAGATGGCAGCGATTGGACGTCATCGCTGATTGCTTTCTCGGGAGAGCAGCGTTTGCTGATAATATACAGTGTCTCGTGTCCAACTAGGCGAAATGAAAGTGTGGTGATGGCTGCATACGTTTCTTTGTCATCTCGCGGCGAGCGCATCACTTGGCCATTATAACGTCACAATAGCCATGTCGCCTGCTGAAGCCTCCGCGTGGAACACGCGATAACGCCATTAATCTGGACACCAGGGAAGTTCTAAATGCAACAGTATCATATAACGAGGCGAACGTAATACGCACGCACACACGCTCGCACGTACGCACGCATGCACGCACACACGAACACGTTTGTACGTGCGTACGTACGTACGTACGTGCGTGTATGTACGTACGTACGAGCGTATGTGGTATTCGTACGTACGTACATACGTTACTTTACGTATGTGCGTGCGTGCGTACGTTCGCGCGTGCGTGCGTAGAGGATGGCTTATGTGGTAGATATAGTAGCGTGTTCTGTGACTCGACTGCACGTGAGGACAGCGTTGAGTCTTATGTCACGCTACCGCTGTCGTTAATCTATGTAGATGAACAAGTTTCTGACATGAAAACGGGACAGTGATTAAGTATGTATGTAAGTAAGTACGCTAATTGTCTGCGTGACTCGAATACTACAGCAACCCGTGAACCAACTCTCTTATTATTTCTCATCCCTGGGCAATGGGCAGAGCAAAGGGTGAGAGGCAGCAGAAGTGATGCGAGAGAATCGAGGAATCTTGTAGGTGGCTTGGGCAAGAGATCAATAGAAAGCAGGTAGAACATCAGCGATGAAACGATATGATGTGATATTGTGCACTAGTGAATGACATGTATTTGGGAAGGGTATTCTAAGAGTATATGCAAGTGAAATAGAGGTGCCCAGGGGCGTCCGCAGGAATATTTCCAGGGAGGGGCAAGAAAGAAGAATATATATATATATATATATATATATATATATATATATATATATATACATATATATATATATATATATATATATATATATATATATACATATATATATATATATATATATATATATATATATATATATATATATATATATATATATATATATATATATATATATATATATATATATATATATATATATATATATATATATATATATATATATATTCTTCTTTCTTGCCCCTCCCTGGAAATATTCTCTTTCCCGTGCAACTAATAACTGCCTCAACAGAATCGGACGTCATTTCCCATGTCTAATTATCAGAATGCGCAGTTTTAATTGATCACTGTACAAGTCACCAGCCAGTCTCTTTTGTCGCTGTTTTAGTGCACGCGCACACACGCACACACGCACACACGCACACACGCACACACGCACACACGCACACACGCACACACGCACACACGCACACACGCACACACGCACACACGCACACACGCACACACGCACACATGCACACACGCACACACGCACAAACGTACGCACACAAACACGCAAGCGCGCGCGCGCACACACACACACACACACACACACACACACACACACACACACACACACACACACTCACACACACACACACACACACTCACACACACACACACACACACACACACACACACACACACACACACACACACGTCCCGCTCCGATGTCTTCCATAAGAAAAGAAAACAAACGTGCATGGACTGAACGCACTTCCCTATCGTGATCTACTCGCACAAAACCAACCTCTTCCGCATCAATACCTCCAATATCTCCACCGCTATCAACTTCTCATACTTCTCATACCTCAACTATCCTGTGTGCCGGCTCCACTCGTTGAACCCACCGCTTAACTACAGACGTTAGTTCAAGTGCATATCTATAAATCGAAACAGTTCAAATGCCCACCTTTTCGACAACCTACCTTACTAAAAAATGAATAACCTGAATTCGAGCTGATTCTGCCTTATCTTGCTCTTCGCTGCTCAACCAGCCATAGACTATTCTTCCCTGCTATTCCTTGACTGAGTACCGGGGTCCTGAATGTTTTCTTTCACATTCCGAATTGACACCAATCACACCTCTTCGCCTCTCTACTGAGATCTCCGAGTATCTCTCCCACTGTGAAACAACACGTTCCACGGCCTCACCAGCCACTAGTGTTCCACAAGTATCCTCGATCACGTCCTATCTGCCGCCAGACATAGTCATTTAATCTTCCCAACACTCATTCGTCATCTACTGCTTTCTCCACCTTGTGTTCTCTTATTCCGCCAGCCTCTAGCTCCTCACAGCTGAGTATGGCACCGTCATGGTCGTCCGCGGGGGGACGATCATGGGGGGTGAGGGCGCTATATATATCATAAAACATATATATACATATATATATATATATATATATATATATATATATATATATATATATATATATATATATATATATATATATATATATATATATATATATATGTATACATATATATATATATATACATATATATATATACATATATATATATATATATATATATATATATATATATATATATATATATATATATATATATATATATATATATATATATATATATATATATATATATATATATATATATATATATATATATATATATATATATATATATATATATATATATTCTTCTTTCTTGCCCCTCCCTGGAAATATTCCTGCGGACGCCCCTGGGCACCTCTATTTCACTTGCATATACTCTTAGAATACCCTTCCCAAATACATGTCATTCACTAGTGCACAATATCACATCATATCGTTTCATCGCTGATGTTCTACCTGCTTTCTATTGATCTCTTGCCCAAGCCACTTACAAGATTCCTCGATTCTCTCGCATCACTTCTGCTGCCTCTCACCCTTTGCTCTGCCCATTGCCCAGGGATGAGAAATAATAAGAGAGTTGGTTCACGGGTTGCTGTAGTATTCGAGTCACGCAGACAATTAGCGTACTTACTTACATACATACTTAATCACTGTCCCGTTTTCATGTCAGAAACTTGTTCATCTACATAGATTAACGACAGCGGTAGCGTGACATAAGACTCAACGCTGTCCTCACGTGCAGTCGAGTCACAGAACACGCTACTATATCTACCACATAAGCCATCCTCTACGCACGCACGCGCGAACGTACGCACGCACGCACATACGTAAAGTAACGTATGTACGTACGTACGAATACCACATACGCTCGTACGTACGTACATACACGCACGTACGTACGTACGTACGCACGTACAAACGTGTTCGTGTGTGCGTGCATGCGTGCGTACGTGCGAGCGTGTGTGCGTGCGTATTACGTTCGCCTCGTTATATGATACTGTTGCATTTAGAACTTCCCTGGTGTCCAGATTAATGGCGTTATCGCGTGTTCCACGCGGAGGCTTCAGCAGGCGACATGGCTATTGTGACGTTATAATGGCCAAGTGATGCGCTCGCCGCGAGATGACAAAGAAACGTATGCAGCCATCACCACACTTTCATTTCGCCTAGTTGGACACGAGACACTGTATTTTATCAGCAAACGCTGCTCTCCCGAGAAAGCAATCAGCGATGACGTCCAATCGCTGCCATCTGACATTTGAAAAAGAACCATTACAGTGAATGTTTTTTTGCGCGACTGTTGTACCAAAAAACTAGCACAGGAAAATGTAAGGATATTATTGATCAATATATATATATATATATATATATATATATATATATATATATATATATATATATATATATATATATATATATATATATATATATATAGGTCCTACAGAGGAAATGTACAGACGCCATGAATGTTGCACGATGATTTCTTTTGTAATACGTAAATAGGTAATAGGTAAATAAAGAAACAAACAGCATAGCTACATATAACAAATAACCAATCTAGCAAAAGACATAGCACTTCTAATGTTAAGTGCGTGCGTGCGTGCGTGCGTGCGTGCGTGCGTGCGTGCGTGCGTGCGTGCGTGCGTGCGTGCGTGCGTGCGTGCGTATTGCAGGAACTGCCTTTGGCTGTATATCGTACGTTAATGGATTTGAGTGGGCGACTATGAAACAAAACACGTGATGTTGCGGATGCTGCACGAGGCCAAGGATGTGACGGATGCTGCACGAGGCCAAGGATGTGACGGATGCTGCACGAGGCCAAGGATGTGACGGATGCTGCACGAGGCCAAGGATGTGACGGATGCTGCACGAGGCCAAGGATGTGACGGATGCTGCACGAGGCCAAGGATGTGACGGATGCTGCACGAGGCCAAGGATGTGACGGATGCTGCACGAGGCCAAGGATGTGACGAAAGATGATGGTAAAGATTAGATAAATAGCTGTCATGCCAAAAAATGGTACAAAGAAGAAAGCACCTAAGATGTATTTTTGCTTTCTCACCGAAATACACGTTTCCACCTTATTACTCATACGTTGAGTGGTAGGGGTAAACGACTGAAGTGGTAAACATTGTAAGTCTACCAGTCTTGTACCAGGCGTCCCGGGTCAAACAGAACATACCGCGGGGGCTCACCTGGTCTGTCCGCTTCATAGTCGGCACTCTCCACCTGCAGGGCGCGCTGGCGGCAGACCACATCGTCGGAGCTCGCGGCCACGCAAAGGTGCGCGAAGCCTATCTGTAGGAGAATTGGGGAGAGCACACCATCGTCTGAGTCATACAGGTAGTTAACTATTAAGTATCGTAACACGCTACAGCTGTATGTACATGCGCCATTAGGCTCGGGTATTGACTGCCTTGGCCGGGGGCACGGAAACAAGTCTGAACTACTCACCTCGGTCTGTGCTAGTTTGGTTGGCAAATTCACTCTCTCAAGTAACAATTCGATCGTAAGCCAATCATAGTTAGTTCTATTTGCTTTATGGAAATTGTTGTGTAGTTGCTCATGCATATGCACACGAAGTAAGAAACAAGTCGAGCTTGATTTCAAAATGAACCTAGGACTGCTGTTACTACGTATGAAGTCACAGAGTTAGCCGAAGCTAGTGGTGATATTCGTAGTGCACAACTGCAAATACATTAACAAAATTAGAAAATCCATTAGCACAATAATAAAAAATTAATTCGCATAATTGACGTTTGAATTCGTATTTGTTTTACGAAACGCGAACGTTAGCACGCCCGTGTGTCGTAGCATAATGTAGGAATGGACGTGACGTTAATTATGAACTCGAGTAATGTCTAACAGGAAACGCTTAAGTGTTACAGTTCACAACTGGACTTAGTTGAATGGAAGAGTAATTCGCAGTTTCAGTAAACACAATTCCACATGTAGAACTCTACTGCGGCACGCTGTACTTTCAATTATACAACAGCGATATCAATGATGGCCAGTTTTAATGGAACACATTGGAAATGAACAGCGTTAGCCCCGTGTCTCCCCGAATCTGATCCTGGTAAATTACTTCCAGTGTTTCAGGAACTAAAATCACGATTACTTCACGTAGACCCTCATAGTGCTGTCAGAACTGTCTGTACAAATAAACCTAGTTTATACCAGAGTTCTGTGAATATTGCCTGATGCTCAATATTGCTAATTTAGAAGCATAAAATATGAAGAAGAAGAAAGTGCACTCGATGGATGTAGGCCCACTTACTCAGGTCGTTACACGTCTAGAAAAGTGTATTTACAGATTGCAGTGACTCTATCACTGAATTAAGAATGAATAAACCTTGCTCAAATCTTAGATGGTTCTCGGTTGTTATGCAACGAACGTCATTCACGTCATTCACGGCGACGGTTTTTAGACGGATTGATAACAACAGATCTGAATCTTGGTTTAGCTCTGATCTTCTGCACATGTAAATAGTGAAGTAGAGTGTAAAGACGGTCTGTGGTGCGAGTGTAAATACGGTCTGTGGTGCGAGTGTAAAGACGGTTTGTGGTGCGCACTTTTGGTCATACTATAGCAAACCGAACCAAGTAAAATGTGTAACGAGCATGTTATACTAATTGGACACTGGAGGTACTACTCAAGAAAAGATGGTTGGGTGGTTGGGACCATTCAAAAGGACAAGGGTAAACGGCTGGTGGGCAGTGCCTTTTTAAAGCAAAAAAAAATTGGTTTTGGGAGAATGTTCCTAAAGGAGATAATAAAAACTAACCACGTGCAACTAAAGTCAAGAGTATCATGCTAATGGTTTACTCAGAATGTGTTCTAAAAGTGGGAGATTCCGGTCATTTCTCCGGTTGACCGAGAGCTGACATGTTAATAAAGGATCAGTGTAGAATGGATATCAGGAAGTACTCGTTCTCACAGACGACAGTCAACGAATGGAACAAATTATCTACAGATTGTGTAACTGCTAGCACCGTGAATATGCTTTAAAAAGTTTGACACATATTTCACGAGGGCGAATTAAAAAAATTGGACTCTCGAAAAGCCAATGGCTTCCTTGTCCACTTGCCATCTGGGCCTTTGCCTTGGATGGCAATCTTGTTAAATCTTGTTAAATGTTAGCCAGCGCGACCGATAAGCGCATGCGCAGTTCTATGAAATTAGGGTAACCTACACTAAAAGTGAAGTATTAAGGGAGGCCGGCATACACAGAACCAACGCAAACTCCCAAACAAACCTGTTCTGTTGCCAGAAAGAGGACAAGTTTAGTAAACAAAGGCCATAATATGGTGTGTGCGTGTGTGTGTGTGTGTGTGTGTGTGTGTGTGTGTGTGTGTGTGTGTGTGTGTGTGTGTGTGTGTGTGTGTGTGTGTGTGTGTGTGTGTGTGTGTGTGCGCGCGCGCTTGCGTGTTTGTGTGCGTACGTTTGTGCGTGTGTGCGTGTGAGCGTGTGTGCGTGTGTGCGTGTGTGCGTGTGTGCGTGTGTGCGTGTGTGCGTGTGTGCGTGTGTGCGTGTGTGCGTGTGTGCGTGTGTGCGTGTGTGCGTGTGTGCGTGTGTGCGTGTGTGCGTGTGTGCGTGTGTGCGTGTGTGCGTGTGTGCGTGCACTAAAACAGCGACAAAAGAGACTGGCTGGTGACTTGTACAGTGATCAATTAAAACTGCGCATTCTGATAATTAGACATGGGAAATGACGTCCGATTCTGTTGAGGCAGTTATTAGTTGCACGGGAAAGAGAATGCATTCCAGTTGACGAGGCATTCCTGCGCAGAATGCAATGAGTAGGCTGTTGACAAAGTGCGAGTGAAACAAAACGACATGATAAGGTCAATTGATGTGTGATAAGGACAAACACAGTGGATGAATATATCGACGCAGTGCAAAAGGGCGAGTTTTTCAAACACATGAACGTCGTCACTGCAGCATAACAAACAGTGGTAATGGCGCGAATGGTCTAAAGTCAACCGGAACGTCGGATGGAGGGAGTGGTTATAAACTGTAGTGGCAAAACCCGTGGCAGCAGTTAAAGTAATTAGCTGAAATACAGTTCACGTGTAGAGGATATCAGAGGATATGTTAACAGTGACAGTTAGAGGGTTCTTTCATACCCCCCGTTGAGCTATTTCCGAGCCACCTAAACTTTGTATCAGACGTTTGTTCTTGATATAAACAGTAAAGATACAAAGGTAAACACAACAGCTATGCACATTCTTGTAGCACATTGCGTCCTTTGTCCAGTAAACAGTCCACGCGAATCTCGTGAAGCTGGATCCCGGATCAGGACCTTGATGGGTAGTATTTTGGGTTGACAATAAATGTTGTATGTTTCTACGTGAAGTTGTTTTGTGGAAACAAAGGATTATGCGCATATACAGGGTGACGGTTTGATTCCAGAAGTGACAGTCCGTGGTTATAAAAAAAAACGGCCAAACGAATGTAGTTTCATAACGCTAGAGACTAGATGGTTAAGAGGAAATTATATAATATTATATATATATATATATATATATATATATATATATATATATATATATATATATATATATATATATATATGCCTATGTTTTAGTATTGAATGGTAATAGGAATACTGAATATTAAATTTATTCATTCTCACAGAGGACAATAAATCAGTGTGTGAAATGATCTACTGATTGTGTAAATGCAACTGTGTGAATATGTTTAAAAACTGAAGTGATAGATATCTGATAACGGCGGGCTACAGATATCTGATAAGGGCGGGCTACAGATAGATCCATTTGTCTTGTGGAATTGTTGCTTTAGATGAAGAGCTTGCTAAATATTGCTAAATAATGAACACCTGTCCATAGTATACGCATTTAGCGGCGGCCTGCCGTCGTCCGTCAAGTCTCACTGTGTTAATTATGTTGGCTACAACCACTGCAACAACACGGGTTTAGGAGTTGCGTGTTGTTCGCATGCTGGAATACCAGTGCGTTGTTGTGGTGTCGAAGGCAAATACGTTAAATATATGACTTCGACACCTTGGTTTGTACATATTAAACAGGACGTTTGCACGTTATGTTATTGTCTTAAATACAGCATAGGCTTAATTGGCTTTCAGTCATGGTTCGCTATCGTTAGACAATTGGATAAATGCTTTCAATTCTTAATTTAGCTGCATAAATTGATACCTGGTCGTAGACAACAGTCAGTACATAATTTAATACGAGTGAGTACAATTTGCGCAGGAATAACAATGTTGCTTGATGCTTCCCCATTAGTCCAAGCTTAGAGAATGCCTGTATACTGTATACTGCGCATTAATGTAAGGGCGATCAGATAGACATAGCATTTCGTCGTGTTGATTGTGAAGTACCGACCCAGCTACACAGCCATAGGATAGGTTGGCGTGTATCCATCGAAGGGGCGTAGTGCAGCGTCTGCTTCAGGCCGACAAGTACACATTGCATGCCAAGCCTGATTAAAAACGATACTCCAAGGTCGAGTTACACGAACACAGTAGATGATCTCCGCGTTGGTCTCGCTATATGCCGGCTTACCTTCAGTCGCAGTTTTACGCTGCTTGGTGGCCTCTTGATGTGAACATATCCTCGTTTCACAATATCGCAATCGTTGAACGGGCCTTTCGCTGACATTGTCCCAGTCAGACCGTGTGAGAACTGCCCTGACTGACACACTGCAGTCGTATGTACTGGCCAACCAGTGCTGCGGCTTATCAATGCGCTAGACGGCCTCCGACCGAGACCAGCTGGGAGTGCAGCCAGTTCCCGTCGCAGGCGGATTACGTAAATTACTGACTGTACGAGACGGCGCAGATACCGACGGCATTCACCGGTTCACGCCTGCTTTAGCGGCACCCGTGGCCTGCGTCAATAAACCACGACAATTAACTATTGACGCAAGAGTCACTGACCGCTGTTAGGTGACATTGTTTTAGAAACTGTCGAGGCGTAATACACTCACAACATCCGCATCCGTCCCGCCTCCAAACGCTACCACGTATAACAGACTTCCCCCCGCAAGCACTTCAAGGCGGTATGTCACATTCGACGTGCTGAGAGTCGTTCGCTCGGCAGCAACTCGCAACTCTGAGCGTGACGTGACTGTCGCCAAGCAATCGCGCTCCTAAAAGACAACGCTGGAAGCTGAGTTCGTCGCTGCCGTTGGACACGTGATCGAATATGAGACAGCGCACGTTGTTTCTGGTCGGACAGACGCGAATAATGTTCATTGTTGAGCCCGACACGCTCTGTGCAGTTATACACAGCCGCAACATGACTGACTGGCTCAACGCCAATTAATACTTCACACGCGCGCTTGGAAAATAACAACTAGATGTGAATAATTAAACTTTAGGTGTTAAGACTACCACATAGATTTTAATTAATTAGAACCTGTGGCACTCTTGAGAACTGTATGCGGGCCGTCATATATGTCTGACTTTATCAACGCTTATGCTTCGATCATTAATCCACGCAGCTTGATCAATAATAAACACGTGATTGAAACTGACGCGGCTACACAAATGAAACATGCCTTCATATAAACTCTAGTTTTCAATGGAACGTCGTCGTAAACCTATACTTAGTGTTCTACTTATCTTCAAAATAAGAGAGCATTTTGTTTCTAGAAATTTACTGTAGTTTCTTTGGTTCAGAGACCACTTTTCCGCAATAATATTAGCCTGATGTCAAAGTTCAGAAGTTCGTTGTCATTGCGCGTAGATTTATATCCGAAATATAACTTGGTATTTCATTCTTGCTTATGCATGGAATAAATACTGCTTCGCACTAACAATATTGATAACATTTACCATTGTCCAGACGGTATCACTTTATATACCAGCGGTGGTGATTTTGAAAATACATCCACGTAGTATTTTACCGTATAATTAATTATTTGCTTAACTTGCAACACTGACAGGTGCAAACACCATCACTTGCAATAGTAAGCTACTAGAGTGGGTTAGTTAGTGGAATCTAGCGTTGTGAGAGTAGATTTACCGGTAACGTTAACGGGAAATTTCGGAAAAACCAATCTCTGCTACCTTGGTATTCGTGACTTCGGCGAAAGCAATTTGGATTTTTTTTTAAACAAAACTAACTAACACACTAACCAATTAATTAATTAATTAATTTTGTAAAGTTGTTGACATTGCTGGCGGGTGATTTTTGGGGGCACTGACACGTTGCTTGACTTGGCGCTCGGTGTTGTCTTTACTTGCCTGTTATAGCACGTTTTTCACTGTTCCAGTGAAGCATAGACTATATTTAGCACTAGCGGATTTGACATTTGAGATAATTACTAAATTAGACCTAGCAGGTTAATCTACAGTCGCGTATTACACGAAGCACGCCGTTTTAATAAATTCTATGGCGCGCGCCGTTTTACTTAAAGCTGTAGATAAAAAAATAATAGTCCGTAACAGTGTAATGGTTTTTTATGAGCACGATATGACCGGTGAGGATTTTTCATATGGCAGGCTAAGTGCATGTCAATGAATTTTCAGTTGTTTAATTGTGTCAATTGGTTAATTAGTTAATTAATTAATTAATTTGAAGTAGGGTAAGAACTATGATAAAAGGCAGATTGACCGGTGAGGATCACCGGTCAATCTGCCAATTGACACAATTAAACAACTGAAAATTCATTGACATGCACTTAGCCTGCCATATGAAAAATCCTCACCGGTCAATCTGCCTTTTATCATAGTTCTTACCCTTCTTCAAAGTTCCCATTATAAGCGGTGAAGCCGCTTAGTGTTTTTATTACATGGGTAATTGCTGCTAATAATGCGCTGTCAACGGTAATATATGTTGTTCTGCACGCTATGATATCGTGCTCATAAAATAAACCATTACACTGTTACGGACTATTATTTTTTTTTATCTACAGCTTTAAGTAAAACGGCGCGCGCCATAGAATTAATTAAAACGGCGTGCTTCGTGTAATGCGCGACTGTAGATTAATCTGCTAGGCCTAATTTAGTAATTATCTCAAATGTCAAATCCGCTAGTGCTAAATATAGTCTATGCTTCACTGGAACAGTGAAAAACGTGCTATAACAGGCAAGTAAGGACAACACCGAGCGCCAAGTCAAGCAACGTGTCAGTGCCCCAAAAAATCACCCACCAGCAATGTCAACAACTTTACAAGTCCACAAATGTTCCTGTCGCCCTGCGATTGCTAACAATTTCGCTATAAAATAAAAATGTTCATCTGATTCACAGATAAATGTTAATGTCCTATCCGTTGATAAACGTTAATAATATTTACATTGATGAAGGCGAACTGTCACTGAGTGGGGATTGAACTGTGTACTGTGCACTCGGCCTCGGCCCCTGGTTATGTCAGGAGTTATTGAAAACATAATTCAACATTTCTTATTTTTTCCATTCAATTTAAACAAGTTTAACTGTATAAGGTATAATTTATTGCATCACCCTGACTATACCTACGCTGCTTTCGTAGTTTCTACTGTTTTGTATCTCCAGATTTCATCCTCACAGTTGTGAAAATAGTGGAAACTAAAAACTAGAGCAAGAATTGGGTGAAGAACAACAAGGATTCAGAAAGGGCAGAGGGACGACTGATGGGATGTTTGCATTAAGACAAATGGTAGAGAAGAGGTTGGAGATGCAAGGGAGAATGGCAGTGGAGAAGGCCTATGACACAGTCCCTAGAGAGATGGTGATGGCAACAGTGAGATGGATGGGAGTGCCAGAAGCAGAAGCCAGGATGGTGGAAGTAATGTATGAGAGAACAAAAGGAAGAGTTGTGGTTGGATCTGGGTTGTCAGAAGAGTTTCCAGTTAACATCGGTTTGAGGCAAGGAAGTGCCCTTAGCCCTTCACTGTTTATCATGGTGATGGAAATAATCAGCAGGAAGATCAGCATGAAGGATATTCTCAGGAAGATGATGTACGCAGATGATCTGGCCATAATAGCAGAACGCAAACAAGACCTACAGGAAGTGTTGGAGGAATGGAAGGGGGTGTGGGTTGGACACCAGAGAGAGGAGTTGAACATCAGGTTGGATGGTAAGGGGATCAAGCAAGTGGATGGCTTTGTGTTCCTTGGAGGAATGGTTACGGAGGATGGACATTCAGCGGCAGAAGTGCGACGTCGGACACAAGCGGGAGCGAATGCTTGGAGAAAGGTAGAGGGAGTCATGTTGGACAGAAAAATTTCAAAAAAGCTGAAAGGGAAAGTCCTGAGAACATGTGTTACACCAGCATGCCTGTATGGTCTGGAGACAGTGGCGTTGACAGAACAACAACAACAACAACAGAAGCTGCAAGTGTGTGAGAATAACTGGGTTCGGCGAATAACAAGAATAAAGAGGGTGGACAGAAGAAGGATGAACGACCTAAGGAAAGAGGTTGGGATGCAATGCAGCCTAACAGGAAGATTGATGAGAAGCAAGATGAGATGGGCAGGCCACTTGGTAAGAATGGATGCAAGCAAACTAGCAAAGAGAGCAGAGGTGGAAAAACATCAAGGACGCAGGAAAAGGGGAAGGCCACAGCTGAGAAGGGAGGACTGCGTGAGGAGGGACATGCGAAGATTGGGGGAGGATGAAAGATGGAGAGATGGAGCGGCCGATAGAAAACTATGGAAAGAAAGAACAGAAAGAGTGGCTCGACAATATTTTACCTGACCCTCACCCCTGTACAGCAGGGAACAAGGAGGAAGAGCACAAAAACTATACAGTGACGAAATGCATTTTTCATTTGAACTAAAACACGCACAAAGCATATGTTGCAACTAATTCGTTACCCATTGGTTAGTCTTCAAAAAGTGTTTCGCATGTATTCGGTAGCCTGTGCACGTTGTAAACTCCGTCTTAGAGCCGTGTTTCGCATGTATTTGGTAGTCTGTGCACGTTGTAACCTCCGTCTTAGAGCGTGTTTCGCATGTATTTGGTAGCCTGTGCACGTTGTAAACTCCGTCTTAGAGCGTGTTTCGCATGTATTTGGTAGCCTGTGCACGTTGTAAACTCCGTCTTAGAGCCGTGTTTCGCATGTATTTGGTAGCCTGTGCACGTTGTAAACTCCGTCTTAGAGCCGTTTCTCGCATGTATTTGGTAGCCTGTGCATGTTGTAACCTCCGTCTTAGAGCCGTGTTTCGCATGTATTTGGTAGCCTGTACACGTTTAACCTCCGTCTTAGAGCCGTGTTTCGCATGTATTTGGTAGCCTGTGCACGTTGTAACCTCCGTCTTAGAGCGTGTTTCGCATGTATTTGGTAGCCTGTGCACGTTGTAAACTCCGACTTAGAGCGTGTTTCGCATGTATTTAGTAGCCTGTGCACGTTGTAAACTCCGTCTTAGAGCCGTGTTTCGCATGTATTTGGTAGCCTGTGCACGTTGTAAACTCCGTCTTAGACCGTGTCTCGCATGTATTTGGTAGCCTGTGCATGTTGTAACCTCCGTCTTAGAGCCGTGTTTCGCATGTATTTGGTAGCCTGTACACGTTTAACCTCCGTCTTAGAGCCGTGTTTCGCATGTATTTGGTAGCCTGTGCATGTTGTAACCTCCGTCTTACAGCCGTGTTTCGCGTGTCTTTGTGTTATCTGTGAGCCGGATATATACTCTGACATGTTTATAAAACAGCAACAACAGTTAGTGATTATAAGCGCAGTGTTCACAAGCTGAACAGACACGGCACAACGTTTGCAACGTCGACACGGTTCTTGATCAACGTAATAATGTTGCTCACTAGTCTGCTCTCGTATGGAAGTTTAATGTTTCTGCTGAAGGACATGTGTTCATCGTACTGTTTCTGTTATAAGAGTAAATGAAATTGACTTATTAAAACTGTATAGAAATATATACCGTATTTGTAAACGTTAATTATTACAGTTGTAACAACGCCGGCAAGAGCAAACGTCACGATGATAACCGAGATGCTAACACGAACAGCTCTTCAATCCGTTTCGCGCTGTCATATACCAACCACATTCTATTGTCAAAGAAAAAGCTTTTAGTGTGATGCCCTGAACAACGAAAACTCACAGTTGTTCATTTCAATAATGTCAAAGACTATGACCTGATTCACATCGCAACAAACTAAAGCATCGAAATAACGAAGGTTTTCCAAAGACGAAATTAATAAACTTTATTTTAATTCTGTCGAGAAATCTTTCTCCACCCTTTTGCATGATGTTGATAGCTGTCAGAGTACATTTTATCGCATAACGTAAGTTGGATTACCCACTCCCAAACATGTTTTGGTTGGGCAAACAATTTACATCGCCGTGGGCTTCTTCGCGAACCTCGTAGTAGGGTGACCTGGGGCAACACGGCCCCTGGGGGTAAGACGCCTTCCCCATCACGTACGCAAATATATATAACTCTGAACATCCCCAACTCTGGTAAAAAAAAAGCTAACTTCTATCAGAAACCAGGCGTACCAGAAAGGATGACGTCTACACAAGTGACAAAGAGGCACTTAATGCAGCTACGACTGAAATTAAACAATCTAAAAGAAGCTATGAAAAAAATTGGCATGTAGGCCCTAACATAGAAAATGACAGCAACAGTTGTTATGCATATGTCAGGAGTAAACAAAGCGTACGAGACAAAGTTAATCTACTGCTATTAATAATAATAATGTTATTAAAATGGCAACTATAGTAGTTGAATTATACAATTGGCACAGTAACAACGCGATAACAAGAAAAGCCAAGCTCTGCGTGAAGTTCCTACCCAATAACGTGCGCAAGCTGACATAATCGACCTCCAAGAATGCTTTTACCATGACCTGCCATCCCCAGGGTCCATGTCAGCTGAAGGCAGACTGCGGCAGAAAATATGGGATTGGAGCGTGCTAATTCTACGCTTAAACTAGTGAAATCTTTAACGCGGAGCACCGTCCACCAGGATCGCCTCAGGGCGTTGGTGCAACTTCATGTACACAAGGACATCAAACTCGACATCAAAGCAATTACTCTCAAGAATAACAGTAAGCACCCAAAAAAATGTTTTTCATTAATCCTCTGATGGTTCGTTTAACCCCCGCTGATTAATGCAAACTCACCATACGTATACGTACAATACACTAATACATTACACGTTTGAGCGTGTTCCTTGATCTAACTTTGTTTTGTTCGTTTGATTAATATGATGATAACATTATCCACGGTGGATATCATCCACCTGAGCATACTTTCACCACGCATTGCACGGAATACACCATTTCGAGAATAGTAAATACATTCCCCAGACACGCATGCATGGATGCCGCCCTTGAATGGCTTCCTTGTCCACTTGTCATCTGGGCGTTTGCCTTGGATGACAACCACCCGAAAGCCCAGCACGAGACAGATTAATTAGTTAATGAGTACTTGACTACAGACAGATATGGATATCTGAACGAATAGTCTTCGCGCAGTAATTACAGAGTGGCTGAATGCTTCCCGGATAAGTTGAAATGGCGTTGAAATGAAAAGGTCTACCAGGGGGTGAAGTGAAAAGGTCTACCAGGGGGTGAAGTGAAAAGGTCTACCAGGGGGTGAAGTGAAGAGGTCTACCAGGGGGTGAAGTGAAAAGGTCTACAAGGGGGTGAAATGAAAAGGTCTACCAGGGGGTGAAGTGAAAAGGTCTACCAGGGGGTGAAGTGAAAAGGTCTACCAGGGGGTGAAGTGAAAAGGTCTACCAGGGGGTGAAATGAAAAGGTCTACCAGGGGGTGAAGTGAAAAGGTCTACCAGGGGGTGAAGTGAAAAGGTCTACCAGGGGGTGAAGTGAAAAGGTCTACCAGGGGGTGAAGTGCTAAGTGCTTTGAACAGTCCCAAGACTGGATACCGCGATATATAACCGTTTTGGGCAATGTTAATATTTTTCAAATGCAACTTGGCTAGGTTGTTCATTTACTGACAATAGTTTTCCAATGGGTAACACACATATCTGTCTATAATGTGAAAACATTAAAGACATGCTAAAGTTGTTTAATGATGTACAATTTGAAAGTTTTCCTGGGGGTGGGGGCGATGCCCCAGGTTATCCTAATATCGCTATCACCTCATCCATATGTACACTAGAACTTTGGCCCATTTGTTGCATCAACCAAACAAAAGCATTGCACGGAATCATATCTTCGATATTTCGAAATGCAAATGCACGGAACGTCGTTAATTAATTATTTGATATCCTTTATACTTTGAACACGCACGCACGCACGCACGCACGCTCGTACGCACGCACACATAGCATATTGAAATTTATGTATATCCGTGAAACTTATTTATTTAATATAAAATGTAACTCCTTTTGAAT
This sequence comes from Lamellibrachia columna, assembly GCA_963662155.1. NCBI lineage: Eukaryota > Metazoa > Annelida > Polychaeta > Sabellida > Siboglinidae > Lamellibrachia > Lamellibrachia columna. The sequence continues at coordinate 28,423,587 of OY759266.1, read as the reverse complement.
CTATCGAACTGGCCTCGGCTACTACGCTGGTAAAACCAAAATGTAGTCCAGATTATCCACCAGGGGCTGGTGTACATAGGCATACATAATCTAGTGGTCATACGGGTCTTTCGAGTTCGTTCGGGTTATTGGAAATCACATCAGTTTTCACGTAGCTCATTTCGTATAGCAGATATTAAGCACAAAAAAACACATTCAGCCAAAAAAAATTTGCGATCCATCATTCTTGTGATTGATTAAACTGTTACCCAGACATCTGATCCGTGATACACGTTCAGAAAACACGACACAGCTGCGATGTAGCTTGAGTTGCCGTGCATGCCAACCGGCTGCAGTATCAGGTGGAATTTCTGAGAATTGATCTTGTGGCTTCGGCCACGGGACATGCGACAGTCTAATTGGGAATAGGTGAGAAATATTACGACCAGATCTATTCACGTGAAAAAAGCGCTAAATTAATTTGGCGTTCCATGTTGCAAGCGGTAAAAAGGTTAAGGGCAGTTCCATGCAGTGTCCCGTTGCACATTGACAGTGTAGTTGACAATCAGTTCCATGCAGTGTCCCATTGCACGTTGACAGTGTAGTTGACGATCAGTTCCATGCAGTGTCCCGTTGCACGTTGACAGTGTAGTTGACGATCAGTTCCATGCAGTGTCCCGTTGCACATTGACAGTGTAGTTGACGATCAGTTCCATGCAGTGTCCCGTTGCACGTTGACAGTGTAGTTGACGATCAGTTCCATGCAGTGTCCCGTTGCACATTGACAGTGTAGTTGACAATCAGTTCCATGCAGTGTCCCGTTGCACGTTGACAGTGTAGTTGACGATCAGTTCCATGCAGTGTCCCGTTGCACATTGACAGTGTAGTTGACGATCAGTTCCATGCAGTGTCCCGTTGCACGTTGACAGTGTAGTTGACGATCAGTTCCATGCAGTGTCCCGTTGCACATTGACAGTGTAGTTGACAATCAGTTCCATGCAGTGTCCCGTTGCACGTTGACAGTGTAGTTGACGATCAGTTCCATGCAGTGTCCCGTTGCACATTGACAGTGTAGTTGACGATCAGTTCCATGCAGTGTCCCGTTGCACGTTGACAGTGTAGTTGACGATCAGTTCCATGCAGTGTCCCGTTGCACATTGACAGTGTAGTTGACGATCAGTTCCATGCAGTGTCCCGTTGCACGTTGACAGTGTAGTTGACGATCAGTTCCATGCAGTGTCCCGTTGCACATTGACAGTGTAGTTGACAATCAGTTCCATGCAGTGTCCCGTTGCACGTTGACAGTGTAGTTGACGATCAGTTCCATGCAGTGTCCCATTGCACGTTGACAGTGTAGTTGACGATCAGTTCCATGCAGTGTCCCGTTGCACATTGACAGTGTAGTTGACGATCAGTTCCATGCAGTGTCCCGTTGCACATTGACAGTGTAGTTGACGATCAGTTCCATGCAGTGTCCCGTTGCACGTTGACAGTGTAGTTGACGATCAGTTCCATGCAGTGTCCCGTTGCACATTGACAGTGTAGTTGACTATCAGTCATAGTGGTCTGAAAATGCTTTGGTTGGGATGAGGAGATTTTTAATGATCTGGAATTTATTAGATTGTAGTTGAGGCAAAATGTACTGATTTGAGTAATGATACGATGCGAAAAATGATATTTTTGGGGACAAATGTTTTGTTGGGTTATAGAGACAGAGAGAGAAAGGGGATATACAAAGAGACAGAGGGGGGGGGGACGAAAAATGTATATTGTTTATACCAGGTCGAGACGGTGAATTACAATCTGCGTTAACATCCAGGGGCGGATCCAGGATTTCATATTGGGGGGGTCACTTTCTGTGATCAACTTTGAGCAGATTATATCACTGAATATTAATTAAGCCTCTCCTATTCACAATTTCAATTCTAAAAATAATACTTATTTGGCTCCAAAAGACTAAAACGGTAAGGTGAATAAAAGTACTAAATATTAAAACCACCCCACTCATAACATGCTAAATTACTACAACATTTCGAGGCATACAGTAAATGTATCAGGAAGCAACAAATAGTACTGATAATTTTCAATGCTGTTAACACTGATAAAGGAACATATCATATGAACTGCAGGCACATGAACCATGATGGGTTACAGGTAGATGTACACTTGTCATGCTTGAACAAGTAGCATAAACAATTAGTGCAGTTTATTCTAAGACAGGGGATTGAGTAGAAACATCCTTCTGGGATGTTTCCTGGCATACACGTCAATGACTTTATCTGTGTTTAGTTCTATGTTCTTATGGACAAATAACAGAACAAGGGCATTAAAGCGACCCTCTCCCATGGTGCTGCGTAAGGAGTTTAGTTCTATGTTCTTATGGACAAATAACAGAACAAGGGCATTAAAGCGATCCTCTCCCATGGTGCTGCGTAAGGAGTTTAGTTCTATGTTCTTATGGACAAATAACAGAACAAGGGCATTAAAGCGATCCTCTCCCATGGTGCTGCGTAAGGAGTTTAGTTCTATGTTCTTATGGACAAATAACAGAACAAGGGCATTAAAGCGACCCTCTCCCATGGTGCTGCGTAAGGAGTTTAGTTCTATGTTCTTATGGACAAATAACAGAACAAGGGCATTAAAGCGATCCTCTCCCATGGTGCTGCGTAAGGAGTTTAGTTCTATGTTCTTATGGACAAATAACAGAACAAGGGCATTAAAGCGACCCTCTCCCATGGTGCTGCGTAAGGAGTTTAGTTCTATGTTCTTATGGACAAATAACAGAACAAGGGCATTAAAGCGACCCTCTCCCATGGTGCTGCGTAAGGAGTTTAGTTCTATGTTCTTATGGACAAATAACAGAACAAGGGCATTAAAGCGATCCTCTCCCATGGTGCTGCGTAAGGAGTTTAGTTCTATGTTCTTATGGACAAATAACAGAACAAGGGCATTAAAGCGATCCTCTCCCATGGTGCTGCGTAAGGAGTTTAGTTCTATGTTCTTATGGACAAATAACAGAACAAGGGCATTAAAGCGATCCTCTCCCATGGTGCTGCGTAAGGAGTTTAGTTCTATGTTCTTATGGACAAATAACAGAACAAGGGCATTAAAGCGATCCTCTCCCATGGTGCTGCGTAAGGAGTTTAGTTCTATGTTCTTATGGACAAATAACAGAACACGGGCATTGAAGCGATCCTCTCCCATGGTGCTGCGTAAGGAGTTTAGTTCTATGTTCTTATGGACAAATAACAGAACAAGGGCATTAAAGCGATCCTCTCCCATGGTGCTGCGTAAGGAGTTTAGTTCTATGTTCTTATGGACAAATAACAGAACAAGGGCATTAAAGCGACCCTCTCCCATGGTGCTGCGTAAGGAGTTTAGTTCTATGTTCTTATGGACAAATAACAGAACAAGGGCATTAAAGCGATCCTCTCCCATGGTGCTGCGTAAGGAGTTTAGTTCTATGTTCTTATGGACAAATAACAGAACAAGGGCATTAAAGCGATCCTCTCCCATGGTGCTGCGTAAGGAGTTTAGTTCTATGTTCTTATGGACAAATAACAGAACAAGGGCATTAAAGCGATCCTCTCCCATGGTGCTGCGTAAGGAGTTTAGTTCTATGTTCTTATGGACAAATAACAGAACACGGGCATTGAAGCGATCCTCTCCCATGGTGCTGCGTAAGGAGTTTAGTTCTATGTTCTTATGGACAAATAACAGAACAAGGGCATTAAAGCGATCCTCTCCCATGGTGCTGCGTAAGGAGTTTAGTTCTATGTTCTTATGGACAAATAACAGAACAAGGGCATTAAAGCGATCCTCTCCCATGGTGCTGCGTAAGGAGTTTAGTTCTATGTTCTTATGGACAAATAACAGAACACGGGCATTGAAGCGATCCTCTCCCATGGTGCTGCGTAAGGAGTTTAGTTCTATGTTCTTATGGACAAATAACAGAACACGGGCATTAAAGCGATCCTCTCCCATGGTGCTGCGTAAGGAGTTTAGTTCTATGTTCTTATGGACAAATAACAGAACAAGGGCATTAAAGCAATCCTCTCCCATGGTGCTGCGTAAGGAGTTTAGTTCTATGTTCTTATGGACAAATAACAGAACAAGGGCATTAAAGCGATCCTCTCCCATGGTGCTGCGTAAGGAGTTTAGTTCTATGTTCTTATGGACAAATAACAGAACAAGGGCATTAAAGCGATCCTCTCCCATGGTGCTGCGTAAGGAGTTTAGTTCTATGTTCTTATGGACAAATAACAGAACACGGGCATTGAAGCGATCCTCTCCCATGGTGCTGCGTAAGGAGTTTAGTTCTATGTTCTTATGGACAAATAACAGAACAAGGGCATTAAAGCGATCCTCTCCCATGGTGCTGCGTAAGGAGTTTAGTTCTATGTTCTTATGGACAAATAACAGAACAAGGGCATTAAAGCGATCCTCTCCCATGGTGCTGCGTAAGGAGTTTAGTTCTATGTTCTTATGGACAAATAACAGAACAAGGGCATTAAAGCGATCCTCTCCCATGGTGCTGCGTAAGGAGTTTAGTTCTATGTTCTTATGGACAAATAACAGAACACGGGCATTGAAGCGATCCTCTCCCATGGTGCTGCGTAAGGAGTTTAGTTCTATGTTCTTATGGACAAATAACAGAACAAGGGCATTAAAGCGATCCTCTCCCATGGTGCTGCGTAAGGAGTTTAGTTCTATGTTCTTATGGACAAATAACAGAACAAGGGCATTAAAGCGACCCTCTCCCATGGTGCTGCGTAAGGAGTTTAGTTCTATGTTCTTATGGACAAATAACAGAACAAGGGCATTAAAGCGATCCTCTCCCATGGTGCTGCGTAAGGAGTTTAGTTCTATGTTCTTATGGACAAATAACAGAACAAGGGCATTAAAGCGATCCTCTCCCATGGTGCTGCGTAAGGAGTTTAGTTCTATGTTCTTATGGACAAATAACAGAACAAGGGCATTAAAGCGATCCTCTCCCATGGTGCTGCGTAAGGAGTTTAGTTCTATGTTCTTATGGACAAATAACAGAACACGGGCATTGAAGCGATCCTCTCCCATGGTGCTGCGTAAGGAGTTTAGTTCTATGTTCTTATGGACAAATAACAGAACAAGGGCATTAAAGCGATCCTCTCCCATGGTGCTGCGTAAGGAGTTTAGTTCTATGTTCTTATGGACAAATAACAGAACAAGGGCATTAAAGCGATCCTCTCCCATGGTGCTGCGTAAGGAGTTTAGTTCTATGTTCTTATGGACAAATAACAGAACACGGGCATTGAAGCGATCCTCTCCCATGGTGCTGCGTAAGGAGTTTAGTTCTATGTTCTTATGGACAAATAACAGAACACGGGCATTAAAGCGATCCTCTCCCATGGTGCTGCGTAAGGAGTTTAGTTCTATGTTCTTATGGACAAATAACAGAACAAGGGCATTAAAGCGATCCTCTCCCATGGTGCTGCGTAAGGAGTTTAGTTCTATGTTCTTATGGACAAATAACAGAACAAGGGCATTAAAGCGATCCTCTCCCATGGTGCTGCGTAAGGAGTTTAGTTCTATGTTCTTATGGACAAATAACAGAACAAGGGCATTAAAGCGATCCTCTCCCATGGTGCTGCGTAAGGAGTTTAGTTCTATGTTCTTATGGACAAATAACAGAACACGGGCATTGAAGCGATCCTCTCCCATGGTGCTGCGTAAGGAGTTTAGTTCTATGTTCTTATGGACAAATAACAGAACAAGGGCATTAAAGCGATCCTCTCCCATGGTGCTGCGTAAGGAGTTTAGTTCTATGTTCTTATGGACAAATAACAGAACAAGGGCATTAAAGCGATCCTCTCCCATGGTGCTGCGTAAGGAGTTTAGTTCTATGTTCTTATGGACAAATAACAGAACAAGGGCATTAAAGCGATCCTCTCCCATGGTGCTGCGTAAGGAGTTTAGTTCTATGTTCTTATGGACAAATAACAGAACAAGGGCATTAAAGCGATCCTCTCCCATGGTGCTGCGTAAGGAGTTTAGTTCTATGTTCTTATGGACAAATAACAGAACACGGGCATTGAAGCGATCCTCTCCCATGGTGCTGCGTAAGGAGTTTAGTTCTATGTTCTTATGGACAAATAACAGAACAAGGGCATTAAAGCGATCCTCTCCCATGGTGCTGCGTAAGGAGTTTAGTTCTATGTTCTTATGGACAAATAACAGAACAAGGGCATTAAAGCGACCCTCTCCCATGGTGCTGCGTAAGGAGTTTAGTTCTATGTTCTTATGGACAAATAACAGAACAAGGGCATTAAAGCGATCCTCTCCCATGGTGCTGCGTAAGGAGTTTAGTTCTATGTTCTTATGGACAAATAACAGAACAAGGGCATTAAAGCGATCCTCTCCCATGGTGCTGCGTAAGGAGTTTAGTTCTATGTTCTTATGGACAAATAACAGAACAAGGGCATTAAAGCGATCCTCTCCCATGGTGCTGCGTAAGGAGTTTAGTTCTATGTTCTTATGGACAAATAACAGAACACGGGCATTGAAGCGATCCTCTCCCATGGTGCTGCGTAAGGAGTTTAGTTCTATGTTCTTATGGACAAATAACAGAACAAGGGCATTAAAGCGATCCTCTCCCATGGTGCTGCGTAAGGAGTTTAGTTCTATGTTCTTATGGACAAATAACAGAACAAGGGCATTAAAGCGATCCTCTCCCATGGTGCTGCGTAAGGAGTTTAGTTCTATGTTCTTATGGACAAATAACAGAACACGGGCATTGAAGCGATCCTCTCCCATGGTGCTGCGTAAGGAGTTTAGTTCTATGTTCTTATGGACAAATAACAGAACACGGGCATTAAAGCGATCCTCTCCCATGGTGCTGCGTAAGGAGTTTAGTTCTATGTTCTTATGGACAAATAACAGAACAAGGGCATTAAAGCGATCCTCTCCCATGGTGCTGCGTAAGGAGTTTAGTTCTATGTTCTTATGGACAAATAACAGAACAAGGGCATTAAAGCGATCCTCTCCCATGGTGCTGCGTAAGGAGTTTAGTTCTATGTTCTTATGGACAAATAACAGAACAAGGGCATTAAAGCGATCCTCTCCCATGGTGCTGCGTAAGGAGTTTAGTTCTATGTTCTTATGGACAAATAACAGAACACGGGCATTGAAGCGATCCTCTCCCATGGTGCTGCGTAAGGAGTTTAGTTCTATGTTCTTATGGACAAATAACAGAACAAGGGCATTAAAGCGATCCTCTCCCATGGTGCTGCGTAAGGAGTTTAGTTCTATGTTCTTATGGACAAATAACAGAACAAGGGCATTAAAGCGATCCTCTCCCATGGTGCTGCGTAAGGAGTTTAGTTCTATGTTCTTATGGACAAATAACAGAACACGGGCATTGAAGCGATCCTCTCCCATGGTGCTGCGTAAGGAGTTTAGTTCTATGTTCTTATGGACAAATAACAGAACAAGGGCATTAAAGCGATCCTCTCCCATGGTGCTGCGTAAGGAGTTTAGTTCTATGTTCTTATGGACAAATAACAGAACAAGGGCATTAAAGCGACCCTCTCCCATGGTGCTGCGTAAGGAGTTTAGTTCTATGTTCTTATGGACAAATAACAGAACAAGGGCATTAAAGCGATCCTCTCCCATGGTGCTGCGTAAGGAGTTTAGTTCTATGTTCTTATGGACAAATAACAGAACAAGGGCATTAAAGCGATCCTCTCCCATGGTGCTGCGTAAGGAGTTTAGTTCTATGTTCTTATGGACAAATAACAGAACAAGGGCATTAAAGCGATCCTCTCCCATGGTGCTGCGTAAGGAGTTTAGTTCTATGTTCTTATGGACAAATAACAGAACAAGGGCATTAAAGCGATCCTCTCCCATGGTGCTGCGTAAGGAGTTTAGTTCTATGTTCTTATGGACAAATAACAGAACACGGGCATTGAAGCGATCCTCTCCCATGGTGCTGCGTAAGGAGTTTAGTTCTATGTTCTTATGGACAAATAACAGAACAAGGGCATTAAAGCGATCCTCTCCCATGGTGCTGCGTAAGGAGTTTAGTTCTATGTTCTTATGGACAAATAACAGAACAAGGGCATTAAAGCGATCCTCTCCCATGGTGCTGCGTAAGGAGTTTAGTTCTATGTTCTTATGGACAAATAACAGAACACGGGCATTGAAGCGATCCTCTCCCATGGTGCTGCGTAAGGAGTTTAGTTCTATGTTCTTATGGACAAATAACAGAACACGGGCATTAAAGCGATCCTCTCCCATGGTGCTGCGTAAGGAGTTTAGTTCTATGTTCTTATGGACAAATAACAGAACAAGGGCATTAAAGCGATCCTCTCCCATGGTGCTGCGTAAGGAGTTTAGTTCTATGTTCTTATGGACAAATAACAGAACAAGGGCATTAAAGCGATCCTCTCCCATGGTGCTGCGTAAGGAGTTTAGTTCTATGTTCTTATGGACAAATAACAGAACAAGGGCATTAAAGCGATCCTCTCCCATGGTGCTGCGTAAGGAGTTTAGTTCTATGTTCTTATGGACAAATAACAGAACACGGGCATTGAAGCGATCCTCTCCCATGGTGCTGCGTAAGGAGTTTAGTTCTATGTTCTTATGGACAAATAACAGAACAAGGGCATTAAAGCGATCCTCTCCCATGGTGCTGCGTAAGGAGTTTAGTTCTATGTTCTTATGGACAAATAACAGAACAAGGGCATTAAAGCGATCCTCTCCCATGGTGCTGCGTAACCGAGCTGATGTTACCGAGGTAAGGAGAAGGTTGATGATTTTGGGAAATATAGTTGGGCATGCCCTGCTATCTGCCAAGGTGTCAAACAGAGAATCAGGCCTACTGTCCTCCACGCGTGCTGCCAAAGTTTGACCTCCTGGCGAAATTAATTCGGGGACGGCAAATCTTCCTCATAATACATTTCTTCAACTGTTTTTTGTTCCATCGGTCCAGTAGCATGTGAAGGAATACATTTCAAACCTTGGATTGATTGGCTAGCTAAGTCTCCAAATCGTGAATTAAGCTCCATAATAATTGAATCCAAAAATGGAAAGAAAATGGTCGTTTTGAAATATTGTGTAGGTGTGTTTGCAGGCATATTGTTCCTCTGAGTTTGGCACCTACATCGTCTAGGGATCTCCAAAGAAATATTGGCCATATCAGCCGTTTTGGGTATACACGAAAAAACTATGTCAAATTCTTCATCTTCCCTGGCGGCAAGCAGGAGAGACTTCACATGAGTTACCATCTGGAATCATTGGACAATGTCCAGTGTTGAGCCCTGAAGTTTGAGACACATTCCTTTGGTGCAGCCAAATAAATGCGCTCTATTTGAAGATGCTATGAAGGTGGAATCTAATATTTTCTTCATTAATTAAAATTAATTGTTTTGCAATCCCAGTTGGTTTCCAGGCAGCCTATTGCCTCAAGACAAATAAGTAGAGGTTCATAAATGTCCTGAAAGTCCTGTAGTGTAGTATGCTTATCAACCCATCTTGTTGCACAGAAAACTTTGAATTTAGTTTTGTTGATACATGTATCACGACATGACTGGGCCCTGTCCCTGTTTACTTGTTCAATGGCCTCCTCCAACCGTCTACTTCTCTTGGGGGAATATTTAAAGAATATCCAGTTCTTTCAAAATTTCTAACATCACATGGACATATTTGATATATTTCAGCTAACAACTTTTACCTAACGCCAGGTTGAGGTCATGGCTAGAACAGCAGTGGTGGACTGCTCGTGACGCGTGCTTAGCAAAAAGTGCTGCACAACCTGTTTGCCTCCCTGCCATGTTACCAGCACCATCCATGGTTTGGCACCGACAAATACGAACAGCCCCGGTTAATAACTCAACAATGTGTTCACAAGGAATAAGTTCTAGTAAACGTTCCACTGGTTTATTATTTACAGTGTAGCGTAACACCAGTCCCAGTTACTAGTGTCGCTTACTTCATCACATTTACACCCATAATGAGCACCTATTCGCTGACTCTTCACCTCCTGCCCGATCATGTTCTGGATCATATCCTTAATGCAGAGTAGCAGATCATTTTGAGCAGTCTTTGAGGTGTAGCTTGCATTTTTTTCATGTGTTATTGCAGGGTCATGTCTCGAGCATCAACGTGAAAATCTAGCAAATATTTGAAGTTCCCATTGTTAAAACTGCTAGAGGTGTCATCATCTCTGTGTCTCCTCAGAGCGATGCCTCGTCGCCCACAAAATTCTAGGCATTTCACCAGAGATTTCAAAATGACTCTGTTCTGTTCTGTTCTACTTGTTTGTTGTTCACGTCTGTAATGGTAACATCAATTATGCAGGATCCATCAATGTACGTTTTCTTGAATGCATTCAGTCTTGCCACGGATGTATTGTGGTAATCACATGCGGCGTGAACCTTCAGATCCATAATGGCATCTTTCCAATTCCTGTAAGGTTCTAGGATTAGCTTCCGTGGGCGACGATGTGAAGTGTCTGGAAAGAGCACGCATGCAAGGCTTTCTCTGAATAACTAATGAAATCAAAGGTACCGAACCATGCTCGACAGCAATACATGTTCATATATAACCACACGTGTTCATATATAACCACACATGTTCATATATAACCACACATGTACCTCTTATTCTTATATAGATAGAACTTATTATCATCGCTGATATCATTTTGTACCGTTCTATATCAGCATGGTCAGAGTGTAAGACTGATTGTTTTAGATCTGTGTCAGTGGACATACTGGTGGCAGCAGGTTGGTCACCATGCTCGCTGCTGCAAGGATCGACAATGTTCTTAGATTGAACCAGGTTTGGACTGCTGCTAAGAGTGGTGCTAGGATCTGTGTCAGTGGACATACTGGTGACAGCAGGTTGGTCACCATGCTCGCTGCTGCAAGGATCGACAATGTTCTTAGATTGAACCAGGATTGGACTGCTGCTAAGAGTGGTGCTAGGATCTGTGTCAGTGGACATACTGGTGACAGCAGGTTGGTCACCATGCTCGCTGCTGCAAGGATCGACAATGTTCTTAGATTGAACCAGGTTTGGACTGCTGCTAAGAGTGGTGCTAGGATCTGTGTCAGTGGACATACTGGTGGCAGCAGGTTGGTCACCATGCTCGCTGCTGCAAGGATCGACAATGTTCTTAGATTGAACCAGGATTGGACTGCTGCTAAGAGTGGTGCTAGGATCTGTGTCAGTGGACATACTGGTGACAGCAGGTTGGTCACCATGCTCGCTGCTGCAAGGATCGACAATGTTCTTAGATTGAACCAGGATTGGACTGCTGCTAAGAGTGGTGCTAGGATCTGTGTCAGTGGACATACTGGTGGCAGCAGGTTGGTCACTTTCCTCACTGCTGCAAGGACCGACTATGATCTTAGATTGAACCAGGATTGGCCTGCTGCTAAGAGTGGTGCTAGGATCTGTGTCAGTGGACATACTGGCAGCAGCAGGTTGGTCACCATGCTCGCTGCTGCAAGGATCGACAATGTTCTTACATTGAACCAGGTTTGGACTGCTGCTAAGAGTGGTGCTAGGATCTGTGTCAGTGGACATACTAGTGGCAGCAGGTTGGTCACCATGCTCGCTGCTGCAAGGATCGACAATGTTCTTAGATTGAACCAGGATTGGACTGCTGCTAAGAGTGGTGCTATGATCTGTGTCAGTGGACATACTGGTGGCAGCAGGTTGGTCACTATGCTCGCTGCTGCAAGGATCGACAATGTTCTTAGATTGAACCAGGATTGGACTGCTGCTAAGAGTGGTGCTAGGATCTGTGTCAGTGGACATACTGGTGGCAGCAGGTTGGTCACTTTCCTCACTGCTGCAAGGACCGACTATGATCTTAGATTGAACCAGGATTGGACTGCTGCTAAGAGTGGTGCTAGGATCTGTGTCAGTGGACATACTGGTGGCAGCAGGTTGGTCACCATGCTCGCTGCTGCAAGGATCGACAATGTTCTTAGATTGAACCAGGATTGGACTGCTGCCAAGAGTGGTGCTAGGATCTGTGTCAGTGGACATACTGGTGGCAGCAGGTTGGTCACTTTCCTCACTGCTGCAAGGACCGACTATGATCTTAGATTGAACCAGGATTGGACTGCTGCTAAGAGTGGTGCTAGGATCTGTGTCAGTGGACATACTGGTGGCAGCAGGTTGGTCACTTTCCTCACTGCTGCAATGACCGACTATGATCTTAGATTGAACCAGGTTTGGACTGCTGCTAAGAGTGGTGCTAGGATCTGTGTCAGTGGACATACTGGTGGCAGCAGGTTGGTCACCATGCTCACTGCTGCAAGGATCGACAATGCTCTTAGATTGAACCAGGATTGGACTGCTGCTAAGAGTGGTGCTAGGATCTGTGTCAGTGGACATACTGGTGGCAGCAGGTTGATCACTTTCCTCACTGCTGCAAGGACCGACTATGATCTTAGATTGAACCAGGTTTGGACTGCTGCTAAGAGTGGTGCTAGGATCTGTGTCAGTGGACATACTGGTGGCAGCAGGTTGGTCACTTTCCTCACTGCTGCAAGGACCGACTATGATCTTAGATTGAACCAGGTTTGGACTGCTGCTAAGAGTGGTGCTAGGATCTGTGTCAGTGGACATACTGGTGGCAGCAGGTTGGTCACTTTCCTCACTGCTGCAAGGACCGACTATGATCTTAGATTGAACCAGGTTTGGACTGCTGCTAAGAGTGGTGCTAGGATGTGTATCAGTGGACATACTGGTGGCAGCAGGTTGGTCACCATGCTCACTGCTGTAAGGACCGACTATGATCTTAGATTGAACCAGGTTTGGACTGCTGCTAAGAGTGGTGCTAGGATGTGTATCAGTGGACATACTGGTGGCAGCAGGTTGGTCACCATGCTCGCTGCTGCAAGGACCGACTATGATCTTAGATTGAACCAGGTTTGGACTGCTGCTAAGAGTGGTGCTAGGATCTGTGTCAGTGGACATACTGGTGGCAGCAGGTTGGTCACCATGCTCACTGCTGCAAGGACCGACTATGATCTTAGATTGAACCAGGTTTGGACTGCTGCTAAGAGTGGTGCTAGGATCTGTGTCAGTGGACATACTGGTGGCAGCAGGTTGGTCACTTTCCTCACTGCTGCAAGGACCGACTATGATCTTAGATTGAACCAGGTTTGGACTGCTGCTAAGAGTGGTGCTAGGATCTGTGTCAGTGGACATACTGGTGGCAGCAGGTTGGTCACCACGCTCACTGCTGCAAGGAACGACTATGATCTTAGATTGAACCAGGTTTGGACTACTGCTAAGAGTGGTGCTAGGATCTGTGTCAGTGGACATACTGGTGGCAGCAGGTTGGTCACCATGCTCGCTGCTGCAAGGACCGACTATGATCTTAGATTGAACCAGGTTTGGACTGCTGCTAAGAGTGGTGCTAGGATCTGTGTCAGTGGACATACTGGTGGCAGCAGGTTGGTCACCACGCTCACTGCTGCAAGGAACGACTATGATCTTAGATTGAACCAGGTTTGGACTACTGCTAAGAGTGGTGCTAGGATCTGTGTCAGTGGACATACTGGTGGCAGCAGGTTGGTCACCACGCTCACTGCTGCAAGGACCGACTATGATCTTAGATTGAACCAGGTTTGGACTGCTGCTAAGAGTGGTGCTAGGATCTGTGTCAGTGGACATACTGGTGGCAGCAGGTTGGTCACCACGCTCACTGCTGCAAGGAACGACTATGATCTTAGATTGAACCAGGTTTGGACTACTGCTAAGAGTGGTGCTAGGATCTGTGTCAGTGGACATACTGGTGGCAGCAGGTTGGTCACCATGCTCGCTGCTGCAAGGATCGACAATGTTCTTAGATTGAACCAGGTTTGGACTGCTGCTAAGAGTGGTGCTAGGATCTGTGTCAGTGGACATACTGGTGGCAGCAGGTTGGTCACTTTCCTCACTGCTGCAAGGACCGACTATGATCTTAGATTGAACCAGGTTTGGACTGCTGCTAAGAGTGGCGCTAGGATCTGTGTCAGTGGACATACTGGTGGCAGCAGGTTGGTCACTTTCCTCACTGCTGCAAGGACCGACTATGATCTTAGATTGAACCAGGTTTGGACTGCTGCTAAGAGTGGTGCTAGGATCTGTGTCAGTGGACATACTGGTGGCAGCAGGTTGGTCACTTTCCTCACTGCTGCAAGGACCGACTATGATCTTAGATTGAACCAGGTTTGGACTGCTGCTAAGAGTGGTGCTAGGATCTGTGTCAGTGGACATACTGGTGGCAGCAGGTTGGTCACCATGCTCACTGCTGCAAGGACCGACTATGATCTTAGATTGAACCAGGTTTGGACTGCTGCTAAGAGTGGTGCTAGGATCTGTGTCAGTGGACATACTGGTGGCAGCAGGTTGGTCACCACGCTCACTGCTGCAAGGACCGACTATGATCTTAGATTGAACCAGGTTTGGACTACTGCTAAGAGTGGTGCTAGGATGTGTATTAGTGGACATACTGGTGGCAGCAGGTTGGTCACCACGCTCGCTGCTGCAAGGACCGACTATGATCTTAGATTGAACCAGGTTTGGACTACTGCTAAGAGTGGTGCTAGGATGTGTATTAGTGGACATACTGGTGGCAGCAGGTTGGTCACCATCCTCACAGCTACAAGGACCGACTATGATCTTAGATTGAACTAGGTTTGCACTGTTGCTAATAGTGGTGCTAGAATCTATGAAGTCCTTAAACTTAACTCTCTGGCGCAGCCCTTAATTGTCTTGTCAATTGTCAGCAACGGTTGATATCAAAGGGAATAGCCTGGTTTGTGAAGACCTATTGATCAACAAATTGAAATGTCAAGTTCACCATTTCCGGCAAATGTTCCCGCATGTGACATAGCTTCCAGTCTCTCATCAAACGACGTGTATTGGTTGGATGTGCCATTATCCAATATGTATGGCAACGTTTTACTTTTTTTCCGTCAGCACTTCTTTTTCCTCCGAGAGCAGATCGAAGACCATCAGACGTTGAAGCCTCTTCACTTCGCAGACTACTTGAAACGGTCAGGCCACTTTCCGTTCTCTCTGCTTCTAGCAGTTCTTTATACAAATAGATGGCATCTGAAGAAACATCGTCCATCCCCATAGACTGTAACGACACTGGCCATCTGCATGTCAGCACAGCGACCGTGTCTCTGCTGATTGTCCGCCTGCTCTCGGGATCTGTTAACAATACAAGTTAAATAATCATTTACTACCAATGAACAGCGGGTTGGCATCTGGAGAAACACATAGTTCAGCCATTATCGATAAATCAAATCTGTTTTTGTAATATTTTTTGAACTCCCATTTTTTTCCATGTTACATGATGTAATGCATACCATTTTTGAAGAAACACTCAATCTTTCGCTGTCCCTTTCGCTTCATTGTCTAGACTAGTGTCTGTGAATTCTAGGCAAGGAAAGAAAACGATATGAGTAACACTGCACCTTTAATACTACTGATATAACAGTTGTGACAGTGTTGGTGTAATAAAAATGAAATGTCAGAGACAATAATGCGTACTAGTTTTTAAATATTGTTTGAACTCCCATTTCTTCCAGAATGTTTCCATAATTTTCATGGAATTCATGTGCCAACGTAAAACAATAATGGCTGCAAAAAGGACTGTGCAAATAAACATCTCCCTCATTTGGGTGAATTTCTAAGGGCTTTATTCGGCGCGCTGGCCGAAACGCGTTGGCGCGTTGATTTAAATCAGACCAATAGGGCCATACGGTTTTAGCAATGATCGTCCACACTAAGATACCTCAATCGGGAAATTCCACAGGCAACTTCCGTTATTGTGCGATTGCGACCTTACGTTTTGCGGATAATAAAAGTAAATAAAAAATGTGTATTTACTCAAACAGAATAAAAGATGATGCCAATATAAATATAATCCTTTGAGAGCAAAATAGTATCGCTAAAGTTGTAGATAAATGTATTAAAGGGAAACAAATTAACGGGGGCGAGATAGGGGAGAGTTCAATGCCAGACTGTGCATTGTCGGTGACTGTTGATGTAAATATACATGTTTTACTTTATCGGACAAAAATGTGCGCAACTATTCGTAGTAATCACTCCAGGAAAGTTATCGAATGGCCCTGTTAAATAGATGTAACTCGTTGCGTGTTGCCCTTTTTGTAATTTTTCAAACATCCCCCCGATCTCTGGACTTCAAATAAAAAACTCCCGTTTTTGTT